>JAXCGZ010006065.1:0-47500 GCA_037179515.1 Halocaridina rubra
CATGAAACAGGGCATCTTGACAGGTGATTCTCTTTGCTGGATTGTAGGTCAAGAATCTGAAAATATTAAACTAGCCATATTATCAAAGTAAATATAGTTCAAAATTATGAGCGCCATAAAGGGAAAAAAAAAAATTTGGCAAGAAAAGTTTTAGGAAAAAGGAGTTTGCAAGTCTTAATTCTCCTATAAAATGCAGTGAACTCTATCAAGATACGAGGATGAGAAGTCAGAATCCTTTCACTTGCACCATCTAAATAAAGTAGCCTCCATTTTCATGCAGGAAACACAAGGGCAAAACTTTTCTCTCACAGTACCGTGCAGGGTATACTGAAGCACCAATAACTAATCTTTTTGTTACAGTTAAGGCCATCTTGGAGGTTTGGTGAGAATGGAATTGTTTAATAATTAGAAGTTCACATTTTCTTCCCAAATTAACAATAATTTTTATCATTATTGCTAATATACATGTATTACTTATACAGTATTCTAAGAATACCAGCAGACAGCACTCAAAATGCTCTAAAGAGCTAAGAATTCCTTTGGATTGGGCTATATAAAGAAAAAAGGTTACATAGTTAATTTTATATTTGTTATGGGACAACAATGCCTTGAATTTTCTTGTCACATATATATGTAACAATATTGGTCTCACAAATATCTTTCTATATTACAATCTGACTAGATGAAAATAAATTTTTACAGTATTATGATTGGTTAATGACCTGTAACAAGTCATTACGAGGGAGAAAGGACAGCATAGTTTATCCAGTAGTTCTACACATACAAGAAATAAAATGTAAAAAGTACAATGTCTTCCCTACCTATTCAAAAGGCTAAATCCCTGATCTGAGAGCCTAGTTTTGTATCTCTCACGCAAGCGATTAAAAGGGTAATCCGCAAACTGAGTCTTCTTTACAACAGGGAGCTGGCTGTATCCAGGCCATATCTTCTCACTAGGTGTTCCTAAATCCTGTTTTAACATTAACAATGGTCCAAATTAGAAGAAAATAATTTATATTTATATATGAATTCAAATCTGTATTCTTTCCTCCATTAAACTAAGCATAGCACACTACATTCCTTAACATTTTATAAAAATTTCTCTAAATAAAAATTAACTTCACTCTTTGGTGTTAGGCAACACCAATTAATTTGATGTAGTCTGGTAAGTAAGAGCGGCCTCATTTTGGATAGCTTAATATACTGAAAAGCAAGTTAATAATGCCTTTCTCTAAAACATGAGCAGACAGAGAAGTATATAAATATGAGGAATGAAAGATATTTACCATGCACTAACCTTAAATATTTTGTTAAGTTGATCAATTTCTGATTTTCCTGGGAACATGGCCTCCATCCCTAAGAGTTCCCCAAATATACAGCCAACAGACCAGACATCAATGTGGGTCGTGTACATTTTTGTACCCAGTAGTAATTCTGGGGCGCGGTACCACAAGGTGACAACAATGGGGGTAAACTGCTTCAGAGGTGAGCCATACTCACGTGCAAGGCCAAAATCACCAACCTGCAAATGAGGGAGACATATTTCGAAGATACGTAACAAGCATGAGAGTAGCTGGGAATTAAAGTCCTTATATATCAAGCACCATACAAAAAAATAAAGCAATGTCAAGCTATATTACACACAGTATATAGAGAAATGCACACTCAAGTTATTTTTTTCTCACCTTTAGTATTCCTCTGTGTGACAGGAGTAAATTGGATGTCTTGAGATCTCTATGAAGTATCCAATTATCATGGAGATGATGAACAGCTCTTAGGAGTTGAATCATTAATGTTTTCACTTCGCCAATAGTAAACATCTGTTTTTTCTGTCGCATCGTTTCCATCAAACTCTTGAGGTCGTGTTCAACATAATCCATTACAATGTAAATTTTGTCCATGTTGCTACCCACTACAATCTCTCGCACTGTGACAATGTTCTCGTGCTGGCCCTACAGTCAATTGAAAAGGAAAGAGAAGTTTTAAAATTTGACATAGATTCAGAGAAGTAAATTGAGGACCAAAAACAAACATAAAAACCCTGATCTCCATCACTATATAACCACTCAACATTCCTTAACCATGAGTAGCACTGCTAAGTAAGGATAGGAATATATACCACGACAATGCAACAACTCTGCATTGTTGATTATGAATAAAAAAATATAAGTAACTGCTTAAGGATCAGTTTAAAACACAAATACGATTATGAATACCCTTACCAAAATAGGCAATACCAGGCATAGTATATTCATTTTCTGATACCTCAACTCTTTCACCACAATCGTGGCACTCTGCATGCTTCAATAAGATATGGCATTACATTTGACAAAATAAAATTGGGCACTACAAAACATAATACCAACAGTTCTTAGTCATGTTTTGCTTAATCAAAATAAAGATGCCTTCATATAATTATAAAAATTCACTCACACTACATGATAGAGCAGGAATACAGATTCAAGTCACCAGGCAAACACACAGGTTGTTACTTACCAATTTCACATATAGGAACAAGTAAATCATTAGCTGGAAAAGGTTGATCACAGAGCAGTTTTAATATGCTCAGGTTCAAATGTAGTAGTACAATATAATTCAAAATATAAATACACCTGTATATAGAACAGAGCACAATAATTAACATACCTTTAGCAATGTATTGACCTCTCGTAAGGAAGTGATAGGGAAGCCTTCCTTCTCCTTCTCCATTTTGAGTCGCTTTAGAGCCACTATTTGATTGGTAGCTTTCTCCCTGGCTCTGTATACCACACCGTATGTACCTTCCTCTATTCTGCAATGTCCATACATGGAAAGAAATGCAGTGTAAGAAATTTTTTGCTTCTAAGTTAATAAAACTCATTAATAATAAATACCTGCTATTTCCTCCTACAGCCCAAAATTGCAGTCAAGGGACTAATGTGATACAGTAATGACACTTTCACTTCAATAATTCAACCAGGGGCTGCAACAACCCAAGAGATCCCAAATGACGTTCTGGAGAGAAATATAATCTTCAGCTTGAGATGAAGTCATTACACGGGGGTTCTGAATCTGGGGCTTACAAGATGGTTTCCAGAGGTACCCATGAAAAAGTATTAAACTTTGGCACCTGTCAACTCAGTAATTGCTATATCACAAGAGACCAGATATTATAAGTTTATGCTTTAAAGCATGATCTGGCCAGAGGTGTTTTAACACTGCTGACTAACTACAGTATATGCTGGCTTTATGATCTTGACAAGCTATACAAATTTACTGTGTAAAAGATCAGTAATTCAGTCAAATGGAATTCCTTCAAAATGTCGAGATTCAGAAGATGACAATAATGTGTCTCCCAAAAATGGTGCACAAATGAACAACCACCTCTGTAACGATACTTGTCTGTCTATGACGTGAAGGGTATTTAAGAATGTTTCTTTACTATCTCTATTTTAATAACTATGTGAGAATGGCATTTTCAGATTATAAAATAATTTCTTAAATTTCATTAACAAAAAATACGACTTCAACCCTATCACACAAGGTCAAATATATATTTATCAAGTATAATAAATCAATAGAACAGGCTGTCACAAAAAATTACCGGTTCAAACATTCAAATTCATCCACTGAGCGACATCCCATTATGGCAGGATAGTAAGAAGGTAACCGTTCTTTCAACTCGACTGGAGATTGGGGTGGTGAATCTCCCAGGTATTCCGCTTCATCACGGTCTGATCGATGATCAGAAAGCCTTCAAAGAAGAACACAAACTGTCTCAGCTTCTAGAAACTGATGAATATTTAATCATTTAGCATACATATAGCTATAAACCAATCACACATACCAGACAGAAGTCCACAAACAAGCATGCTATTCCGAATTTTCCGAAAATTGAATATCAGTACTGTGTGGGTTCAAAGTTACTTTTTACAATGGAAATTGATATTCCGGGTCTACTGGTATGTAGTGATGATTACTGCAAATCCATTGCCAAACTGACTACCATAACTCTCACTGTGGCCAGAATATCATTCTCGTACCAGTAAATTACCTATACGAATCTTTCTTTATTTCTGACATGAAAATATGCTATTTTTCCGTGTTCCCCTGCATGTTGTAAAAGTCGATTAAATGGGGCAGAGCGAGGGGACTGGGAAACCCCTCCTCTGTATTTTTCTTCCCACATAGTAAAGTTACTTTGCTTTGACCTGGCCACCCCCTTATTAGGGGGAATATGGCTACTGTATATATAGAGAGAGAGATTCCTGGTTTCTTAAACTGGCATTCATATCACAAATTTTTATACAAAGATGATATATTTGCAAGCTGTCACAAGGTACCTCATACTGCATTAATCATCTCTGTCAAGACTGAACAGAAGGCAGTCTTACATAGCAGAAGACACAAACAATATAAAGAGTACATAAATCACCTCTCATACATACTGTACTTAACTACATTACCTGGGAGAGTCATCATAATTGGCTGCCTGGCTGGGAGACACTGTACCAGATCTAGCTGACTGTGAGCCACTTCCTGACACAGACAAGCGGTCACCTGATAGGTAAATACAGTATTAAAAAATTTAACAAAAATACAATGCTCAAGAACTACGTGCACAATTTAGCAAAAAGTACTTTACCTGACATAGTTTGAAGTATGCATAAAACATGGGGAGTATTAAAAAATACTGATAAGCTTTACATATTAATAGGTGACAGAGTATCTTTCTTGAGGAGGTTTTCTTCCCCAAAGGTTGATTAACAAAAGATGCCATCCAAACCGTGAAAAAGAGCTCCCACTTTCATATCTACCCTATAAACACTCACTTTAAAAAATTTGACTTTTAAAAAGGAGACCAAGCTTGTTTAGTCAATTAAACAACTGAATGAAGATCCTTACACTGAAAAATTTGTTTATTTTCTAATTTTAGCAATAACAATGAATATGCAAAATTAATAAAAAACCTTAAGAATAAATTTCAAATCCTATCTTGAAGTTCTGTGAGGCAAAATGTAAATTTAAATGAAGTTGACCTCGAAAGGAAATGATAAAAATAAGCCACACTAACTAAGTCAAAAAAGTCAATAATCCTCAGAAGAGACAAGCTATTTAAAAAAAAAAAAAAAAATATGTACAACAAATAATTACGACACTAGATGCATTATGTCATATCAGGTTCCAATAACCTGATAGAAAATATATGAACAAATTTAATATTTACAGCATAGCTATTACTGTAAAAGCACGAAGCTGCCTTAATTCTCAGAATGTATTTAAAAACAGCACTGAACAGATGTGAATATATTTTGTACATGAACTCAGGTAATTTGCTTACGTACCAGTGTCCTTGGACTTTTTATTATTGATTTCCCCATCTTCCTTTTCATCATCCGATTCTTCTGTGGTGGTGCTCTCAGAATCTTCTGTTAAAGAAAAAAGTTTTTATTTTGAAATCTTTTGAAGGATATTGAGGAAGCCCCTAAGTTTTATAAGCACAATTATATAAAATTTGCATTCACATACATGCTGAAGCACACACAAAAATAAGTGCATGAGGGGTATATGCATATGGTATTCTTTCTCCCTCATAACCAGGATCTACTTCATGTAATATGAACATACTGTATAGGGATTTTATACTCCTAAGTTACGTTCCATTTGCGTACAGTTTGTTCCCACCAAGTTGGGAGGGGTTAAAACATGACAGACACTTTTATATTGTCTCTTCCTCATCCTCACTATAACTAATAGAAAATTTTACTTTAGAAATGGAAAACTAAAATTAAGAGAAAAACCCTATATAAAGGTCACCTATTTCAAACAGAAAGTATTATAAACCCGGCAATTTTACCTGAACTCATGAAAAAAAAAAAAATTGAAAGTGTATTATTTGAGGAGTTGGTTTCATAAGAAAAAATTACAATCCAGAAAGTTCAAATCCCTTAATCCTCTAGAAATGATTACAAACAATATAATCTTGCCAAAAGTCTTAAACCCATGCCATGTATCTTTAATGAAAATGAAGAATATATAAATAATGGTTTCCAAAACAACACAAATGTTTATCAAAAAGCTTTACAGAAAAGTATTCAATATCACTCAATTATGGAAAAATTATGTAGCTCATCACAATCATGCATTTTTTGCATAACATTATTGTAATGTCTGCCTTGCCAAAATACAGCATGCTTAGGCATTCCACCACTGACCCACACACCTAAAACTGTAACACAAACAGTCAAGATAACAGGCATTAACCTATCACAACAGGAGTGCCATTACCCTCCCCTATTCATTTGCAAGTGAGTTTTGGAAAAAAACTTAATGTAATGGAAAACACATCACACAACAAAATAAGGTAGATGATATGTGAAATTCCTAACAAAATATAACTATACTATGGGGCATACCAATACAGAATCATAACTTATACAGAACATAATAAGAATTTTTCTGATCATAAAAACAACCAAATCAACTCACAACATCAATACTTTTCCTCCACAAGCATGATCATTTATAAAATAACGAAATATCCAATATGCGCTGTAAAGTACACATAACTTTACATATTACATGAACAGGTCATGTTGAAATACATCACAAATTGAATATCATTGCATGGAACAATATACAAGGAAATACATTGCAAGATGTACAGATTATGCAAGTAGGAAAGTTGAAAGGATCAACAACCACACACAGCAGATGACACACACTGACCTAATACAATTGAAAGTTATAATTAACAGCTAGTTAATTCAAAGCTTAATCATATATCAAAAGCTGTAAAAATAAAATACTGATCCCTCCAACTAATAACTCAAAGCTCACACAAATACAAAATCAAAATGTGTAAAAAGAGAAAAATAAAAATAGCTTAGTTAAAGATCTACCAACTCACGGTATTGGCTCCTGTGTGGAGGCGTCGGTGAGCGAGCCCTCTCTGGGAAGTGAATAAAAGACAGATTTCATGGACTGAGTAAAGTGAAAAAGCATCACCGAGAAAAGCTAAGCCAACGTACAATGTACGACATACACGAGAACAGACCACGCATCATGATTAGGACTAAGAGTGGTAAATTTAGAATAGATATAGAAAAAATGCTCGTCATTTATTTTGCAAGATACAATTTTTCATTTTGTACGTATATCCATGTCTGTGCACTAAAATTTATTCCTGGAATAAGAAAAATGTTTTAACAAGAAGCACATAACCTTATGTGTAGAATACTATTGTATCTTAATGGCTACTACAACAGTTACAAAACATTATATAGTCTGAATTAATGTATATACAAATTCTGCATTTATATGTGAGATTAAATACTGTAGTTTAAGTCACTGCATTTTTACATATGTAGGAGATATCAATATTCAAAGAGCAAGTTTAAGCACTTAAGAATAACTGCAATATGGAGCCGAATCTCTTACACAAGCACAGTATGGAACCTTTATGATATGAATGTATTTTCTCCATATTATATATGGTACAATGAATAGAATAAGGTACTCAAGTTATTAATGTAACTATAGGCACTTTTGAAGAGCAAAGAAATTAATAGAAAGAATTAGTTGTCGCATTATAGATTTCTGTTGTGGCTGCTGGAGTGCCTCCAGAAACAGGTATTAAAGTAAGAGAACAACACGCGAATAAAATGGTACGATACAGAGCATATTACCGAGTAGAGAAACCAACTTCAAAGAGTACTAGCTAAATGTAAATATGCGTAGCCAAAATGAGAGATACACACAGAGCTATTAAACAAAGAGTACCTGTGTAAAAATCCTTACTCCAATCAGGAGCTAAAGAAAAAGTGAGGATGAATTATGAAGTCAGGTAATGCAAAAGATTTTTAAAAATAAATCTTGGAAGTTTATAAAGAAATTTAAAGGAAATACTTGAGTTAAGCTATAATTACTGCTGTTTTAAGGGTGGCTTAAGGTCAACCAATGTGAGGAATGGGAAATTTTCTTCCAGACAATGTGATTTGAAAAAAAAAATTAGTGAATCAAGAGGCAAAATTGTGCCTTTAAATTTAGTGTTTAAAATAAATATAAGACTTTGGATTTCAACATTATTAAGAAATAACTTTGTAATCAAATTTTCACAAGGTACCTCATATTCAAGCTCCTTCCCACAACCTAAGTTGACAGCCCCATGCTTAAGAAGCAAAGGTTTCTAAACCATCTTTGAGTTAATTACGAGATCCAGCATTGGATAACATAATCTAATCACAGCATTCCAGCTTCTAACTGAGAGTTTTAACTCTCTGATATTCCACAACCAATTATCAAAACCTAACTTACATAATAAAGTAATAGTACGGTGTACAAATAAAAATGATTTCCATATAGAGAACAAAATAGGACACCAAGCTATTGTTCCAAACCCATACTGAGGAATGCTATATGTTAACATGAATCTGAAAAACTTCTACAAATATGATAATTATTTCAGAATAATGGGCAAAACATGACACATGAAAAGCCAAAGCCAGGTCATAGTATGTACACTAACCTGAGTCTGATTCTGTGTCTGAAGATTCTGATCCTCTTGATTCCGTTCGATCAGTGTCATCTCCATCTTTATCCTTGGAATGCTCCCCATCTCTCTTCTTCTTCTTTGAGTCATCATCTGACCTCTTATCCTTTGAGACCTTTCGTTCATCTTCATCATCAACAACTTCTTCATATTCTCCTTCTTCCTCTTCGCTTAATATGGTGACTTCATCAATGTTATCTAAAAGGTAATAAGATAATTAAACTTCTTCATATTAAAACACAGCAAAGCAAACATGAAAACCAACAAAATTAGAGAGGTGGAAGATATAATGTTCTTCAGTTTTAAGCTACTAAAGAAATTATAATAATTTCACCAACATTATCTAGAAGGGATAGATCATCTTCAGGACTTTCCTTTCCAAATCCATCAAAACTCAATAAGATTTTCATATATGCTCTTGACACTATACCTCCAAAAATAAAATGTTAAAGCTCAAATTTCTTTTAGTACCCTAATCCAACAAAATTTTAAATATTACTCCATGTATATTCTAGAATCATCCGTAAAACATCACTTTGAAACACAGGCATATATCTATCATTAAACATATAATCCACCTTGACTTTTTCTAGCTACAAAAGAAAACTGACCAATATGGAGAGGAATTTTAGAGGTAAATGAAGAAATGTTTCTTTATATCTTCTCTTACCATTGGGGGCAAGCAGCTAAATTCAGAGTGATAGGGTGTCATGTTAGGAAAGAGAATTTACACATTTCTCCCTCTCTGAATTTCTTCTAGCAACATAACAAATGGTATAAGAGGCGAGGATGGGTAGGGTATATTGCAACTCTTGGTATTTCAATATTTTTGCCACAGGTGTGGTCAACCTTTGGGTTAAGAGGGATACATAATATGTAACTTACCACTAGCAGAATAAGGTTCTTTATGATGATGCTTCCTCTTCTTTTGTGGCTGAAAATCAATAGGAGAATGGCTACGGATAGTCTTGAAAGAAGATCCCTCTCCTCTGTGTCTCACAAGTTGTTGTTCTTCCCGTCTTTCTTCTTCTCTTTTCTGACGACGAGATTCTGCTTCTCGCTGGGAGAGTTCTTTCTGTTTATCTGAGAGAAAAACAGTTCGAGAGAAGAACCTGGCATACCTAAGGATTACTTGTTATCTATTGATCACTAGCAAATAATCATCATTTAAATAAGATATTTGCAATATTTTGACAAATGAAGATATAAAAAATATATACACTATAGTATGTTAGCCAACTCAGGGCTTAATCAAGAAACTCAAATAACTAAAGCCAGCAAGTCAGTATCATCGTTTATTATATACTCTATAATCTCTGTCAGTCTTTTTTCTTTCTAAGAGTTTTATAATATTATGGTGTCTAGGAAGTATTGCACAATGGAGTGAATGTGTGGAAATATTTAAAAAAGGTAGTGTATGATGGAATGAAAAACTCAGTGCAGCAGTGGGAGTAGAGAAGAGAGTATATGAGATAGTGTTGCAATGAAGAAAAGTGTATGAGAGGCATAGTGTGAAGAGGGGAGGGTAGTAAAGAGCATGATGGGAGAGGTATAGAGAAGAGCAGTTACTATGTGGGGTATATGTTTGCTTGGAAAAAAATTAAATAAGTGTCAAGAAGTGTCTTGAAGGGAGGAGAGTAATAGGGGCGCAGATGGTAGTTGCTAAGAGACGAGCAGAATGAGTGTTATGAAAAGAGACAATGACTGCAGCTGTGGGAGATGCTTGTAAAATGCCAAAGACAGGTGATAAGAAAGGTAAGGCAATTATGAAAAAAAGAGATACAAGTGGCACTGAAAGTAATGATAGCTGGGAAGGCACTAGGGTTAGATGAGTGTCATAAGGAATGTCTGTCGTATAGTGAAGCAGCTGAATATCTATCAGAGAAGGGACGTTCTAACAGACTGGAGTAGTTTATGTGTAGTCCCACAATAAAAAGGGAAGGAATATATGTAAGAATGCAGTATTTTTAGAATTATTTTGTCGAATGAGACTAGTAAAGTGTATGAGGAAGTGGTACCTGAGAATATACAGAAAGGAATACAGAGAGTGACTTAGGAAGAACAAACTGGGTTCAGGAGTAGAAAAGACTGTTTGAATCAAGTGCTTGTGTGACGACAGTTGTGTGAGAGAAGTATTTAGAAAAAGGCAAGCATGTGTTTTGGACATTTACGGACTAGGAGAAAACACGTGTAAGTGTATGGTACTGGAGAATATCTCTTGAGAGTCAAAACTTATACCACATGTTGTAGTGTGCGAGTGTTTGTGTGAGTCATAAATGGTGAGTGAATGACATGGGGTAATGGTGGGGTTGCATCAAAATTATGTGATGGCACCATTTTCATTCAGTGTATATGGATGGAATGCACAATAAAGTGATTCTGAGAAGACACTGAAACGGTTGGTGCATGAGTTTGTACGGGTGCGAAGGAGATGAAGTTATGGACGAATGCGAATTAAAGTAAAAAGTTATAGTACGTACCAGGCATGTTGATGGTGGCAGGTCATGAGATGACTGAGGTAAATGGAGGGGAGAATGTGGAGGTGAGGTATAGTGAAGAAAGTGAGGAATGTGTCTACAGGAATAACAATTTTGACAATGAATAAGTAATAGGAATGAATGCATAGAAAAGGTTGTATGAAAAAGAGATTGTAGCAGACTTGAAATGAAATATATGATAATAAAAGAGTGAATGTAATGGAGATACGGAGGTTCAGAATTAGTGATAGGTATGTCAAGAATGGTTAATGCAAGAAATGTGCAGGTGGGACAGAGAACAGGTATTGGAAAGAAGTTGCTTGATCAGACAGCCTTGAGAGTGCTGAGGTACTTTGGGCATACCAAAAGAGTCAAGAGGGTAACAGCTACCAAGGTGAAAGTGGAGAGCAGAAGTATATGGTGTGTGCTCTGTCTCAGCCAAATGAACTTTAGGCCATTGTATAAGTCTGTACAGGTTACATAATGAAGGTGAAGTATATATTTAATTGATCTATCTATCTATCTATCTACCTTGGCTGTTTCCCCCTTTAATTGGGGGGTAGCCGACATCAAGAAAGGAAAACAAATAGGGGGATTACTTTGCTCTACGGGCAATGACGAAGGAGCTAGCGAACGTTCAGATGGCACTGCTGGAGTGCCACAGCCCATCTTCCCGGCTCTTCCACAACCTGTGTCGCTTCACAGCTGCGAACTCCTCCTACTGCCCCTGCCACAGGGCTACATCTGTAAGATGCAGCCCCGTGGTAACAGCAGATGCCCATCAGAGCTGCGTCACAATCGCTCGCCACTCATTCCTAGTCCTAGCACGCTCGCTTGCTTCCCTCACATCCATCCTCCTATCATTCAGGGCTCTCCTTACTCCATCCATCCATCCAAACCTAGGCCTCCCTCTAGCATTTCTCCCATCAACTCTCGCATTCATCACCTTTTTCAGCAGCCTTTCATCATCCATCCTTTCCACATGGCCAAACCATCTCAGAACATTCATATCTACTCTGGCTGCAATTTCTCTCCTCACACCCGTTCTTGCTCTCACCACTTCATTCCTAACCCTATCCAATCGAGATACACCAATCATACTCCTCAGGCATTTCATCTCAAACACATTTAGTTTCCGTCTCTCACTTACTTTCATACCCCATAACTCTGATCCATACATCACAGTTGGTACAACCACTTTCTCATACAAAACTTTCTTAACATTCATTTCCAACCCTCTATTCTTTATCACTCCTTTCAATGCACCCAACACTTTACATCCTTCATTCACTCTGTGACACACATCTGCTTCCACTCCACCATTTGCAGCTATAACCGAGCCTAAATACTTAAACTGATTAACCTCCTCAAGTCTCTCCATTCAACATAACATTCAATCCAGCGCCATCCTCATTTTTTGTACACCTCATAACCTTACTCTTTCCCACATTCACTCGCAACTTCCTTTTCTCACACACCATTCCAAATTCTGACACTAACTGACACAGCTTTTCCTCTGAATCTGCCACCACCACAGTATCATCTGCAAACAGCAACTGATTCAGCTCCCACTCGTTATCATCCCCATCTACCATTCTCAAACCTAGACCACGCACTCGCTCATTTGCCTCTCTTAGAACTCCATCAATATACAAATTGAACAGCCATGGTGACATCACACATCCCTGTCTCAGTCCCACACTCACTCACTTCATTCCCTACCCTAACACAAGCTCTACTGCCCTCATACAAACTCTTCACTGCATGCAACAATTTACCATTGATTCCATATAATCTCAAAACATTCCACATAGCCTCTCTATCAACTCTATCATATGCTTTCTCCAGATCCAAAAATGCAAAATACACATCCTTACCCTTTGCTAAATATTTCTCACATAACTGCCTAACTATAAAACTCTGATCTATACAACCTCTACATCTCCTAAAACCACTCTGCACTTCTGCAATCACATATTCTGTCTTATCCCTAATCCTATTAACCAGTATCCTACCATACACTCTTCCTACCACACTCAACAAACTTATACCCCTAAAATTACTGCATTCATACATATCTCCCTTACCTTTGTATAGGGGCACTATACAGGCAATCACCCATTCCACTGGCACCAATGACAACATAAAGCATATATTAAACACTCTCACTAACCAGTCCAATGCAGTCACACCCCCTCCTTTCAACATCTCCGCTCTCACACCATCCATTCCAGGTGCTTTACCTGCTTTCGCTTCATACAATGCCCTTTTCACCTCCACTCTTGTAATCTCTCTCTCATTTTCATCTCCCATTACCGGCCCTTGAACCTCTCCCACTGCCACTATAGCTGCCTCTCTATCTTCCTCAACATTCAGCAAGCACTCAAAATATTCTGCCCATCTTTTCCTTGCATCGTTCCCTCTTAACATCTGTCCATTCACATCTTTCACTGTCTCTTCCATTCTCGATCCACCCTTCCTTACTCTCTTCACTTCTCTCCAAAACTTCTTTTTATTCTCCTCATATGACCTACTAAAATCCTTTCCCCACCTAACATTTGCCAACCTCTTCTCTTCCTCTACCTTCCGCTTGGTTTCCACATTTTTCTCCCTATATCTTTCATACTTCTCCCTACTTTTACACTGCAGCCATTCCTCAAAAGCCCTCTTTTTCTCTTCCACCTTCATTCCACCACTCGCTGCCCCTCCTCATGCCACCTCCAACAAACCTCTTTCCACACACATCACTTGCATGTCCCACAAAACATTCTTTCATCAACCCCCATTCCTCCCCTAACTCCCCAACTTCTCTTTCTTTTACCCTGTCATAAGCCACTCTCAACCTGTCCTGATATTCCTGTCTCTTCTCTGGCTTTTTCAACTCTTCCACCTTCACTATTTCCCTTCTACATCCCCCACACTATTTAATTGATAATTTATTTTAATCTTTCACCTAGGAGTGCAAAATACAAGACATCATTTGTGTTTCATCAGCAGATGCCTTCAAGCAGAAATCTCACCTGCCACGAGGAAACGTTCCATCCTCCTGTCTCGTTCAGCTCTTTCGCGGGGAGACAGCTGTACCAAGGGAAGATCATCCCTGCGATGATGATTATATGCTTGGTGGTCACTGCCTCCCATCATTCCTCTTCCCATTGCCCCTCTGGAGGAAATGTGCTCACGATGATAATCTGCATGCTCATAATCACGATCATCGATGTAATATTCCTCTCTTTCACGCATTCTTCTTCGTTCCTGAGGTAGTGCAACACTGTATTTTACATATTTATTTTTATCTAGTTATAAAAGAAAAAAAAGACTAAACTTGAAAAAGCGGTTATAACTTATTTGCAGGTATTATAAAAAACAAGAAATGACAATGGAAAATAAGGCAGATGGAAGCTTGGTTAGGTATGCTGTGTAAAGTTGTGACTACAAAAAGAGAGAGAGAGAGAGAGAGAGAGAGAGAGAGAGAGAGAGAGAGAGAGAGAGAGAGAGAGAGAGAGAGAGAGAGAGAGAGAGAGAGAGAGAGAGAGAGAGAGAGAGAGAGAGAGAGAGAGAGAGAGAGAGAGAGAGAGAGAGAGAGAGAGAGAGAGAGAGAGAGAGAGAGAGAGAGAGAGAGAGAGAGGGGGGGGGAATGGTAAAACATAGTGATTGTATGTTTTACAGTCATGTTACTCGTGAATAGGCTCATAAGATGTAAAAAAAAAATCTGAGTGATGAAAAGCTCCCTGGAGAGATAACTTCAATATATGCATCTCTTGATCTCTGCCAAGCAGTTGTGGAGTCACACATAATCAGCTTAAAATGTGAAAGTGAATGAAAGAATCCTCAAAGTGATGACTTATCCTAAGTACAATAAACCAATAAGTATTACTTGCTTAAGGATGATGAAACAATCACATGAGCAAATGATAATAAAATCAAATTCATCCATATAAAGTACACTGCCTTTTCAGAAACATTAATGCATTCATTCTCAAATTCATACTCCATTGTGGTATACATGCAACATATAAGCAGATAAACTTACAAGCATGATAACAATATGAAAGACAACATACCATGTCTCTTTCCAGCATTTTTCCCCTCTTCTCTAGTTTGCTCCTCAAATCAGTAAAGGGCTTCTCATGTTTACCACCTCTATCTCGGTGCTTTTCATGTCTTCGCACCTCTCTGGCTTCTCTTACCTCTCTTCTGTCCCCTTCCATGCGCTCCCTGAAAACAAATATTATACAAGAAAACATTATTGGTGAGGAGTGCTTAAACACAAAGGGTGCTGGATAATTGCTTTATCATATTTATAAAACTTCAGAATAGTTGTGTCATAAATGTTAATCCTTGAGCATGCAAAGGAAAAGGGAAAACAGGAGCTACGAGTTATTGCTGCATAAAAAATCTTGATTTGAAAAAAAAAAAAATTAATGTTTTTAATATTAGGTATACTGTATTATGAAATACAAAGGCGATACAACATTAAGATAGCACAGCAAATAAGATGAAACTTCTCAATAACCCTTCATAATCAAATGGTAATGAAGCACCTACACTCCGCTCAAAGCTATGCAAACTTTCCTCTTATTGGAAGGCTTGTTAATCCCAACAAGAACATAAAGCAAAATGAGATTACGCTCTTCCAAAAGGGTGTCTACATGGCACTTTTTAGCAAAAAAAAGTACATTACTTATCAAAGGCATATCAATGGAAAATGACAGTGCATGGAAGGCTTTATACATTACAATAAGCTACATTTTCCGCATAAGGATCATACATTTTCATTTTTGGACGTGACACTATGTTCCACTAAAGCCAGCATTGTGGCTACAACTGAACAAAAAGTATTAGTTGGAGGGGAGGCAGTAGGTCATCATCATACCCTGAATTTCCCCTCCTCTTCCAATAAATGTTTTGTGGCAAGAATTTTGTATATGTTCTTGAAAGGATGCGACTGAAAGCCCTTCTTTCCGCAATCTCATATTGTTGCCTCTTACAAGACACGTGGAATACGTAAGAGGCATTATTTCACCCCAATCACCAGAATAAGTATATTAAATAACATGATAGAGCTATTTTTCATGATTAAATGTAATAAATAAATTCTGACCTGCATGCTAAACCACAATAAATCTGAAAAATCAAATACGCTGTGTTGTTAGATTCCTACAAAAGCACATACAATATCTATATATCTTCAACAAATACAGTAAAAGCATACATCAGCCACAGAGTCATCAGTATCAAAATGACAAAGTCAATTGGACTAAGTAAAATACAGGCATAAAAGAAACTCCACCTGTGTCTACGATGCTCCCTTCTTCGCTCGTCATGTCCTCTGTGCTCCCTGTTTCGATGACGGTCTTTATGACGGTCACCCTTGTGGCGATGCCTGTCTCTTTTATCGCGTTTATCACGCTTCTCTCTGCGCTGAACCACTGCTTGGGGAGGCTTTATATCAAGGCTGTCCCCCTGATCACCATCATAAGAGGACATGCTAGGAAAAAGAAACTTTAGCTTTATTTGAATGAAGTAAATATATGCAACACACATTACAAATACTTATTCTCCAGTAAGTAAACAGACTAGTACATTACCAAAACAGCTAAAAATTGAATAAAAAAAAGTAATTACCCAATAATTAATTAGTTTATTCCTAAACTATTCAACAAGTTAAGCAGATCATTATGTTTTGTTCTGGCAGACATGGGAGTATAAGAAGAGTAATATTCTCTATATCTCTACTCCCTCATCTTTTAGTATCAAAATTTGATTTGAAAGCAAACTGCTCACACCTTAGACTCTCACATTTCCCTTTACATAAATAAAATCTTGTTATTGTAGAGAATAAAAAAAAAAAGCCAATATGCAAAGTAATTTTATTTTTCATAAAAGTTGAAAAAATACTCCTTCAAGCATACACAGCTCTTCAAATAAACTAAGTAGGAATAAAAACAAATGCATACAAGATGTAGGTTAATGCTCGTTCTAAGATACTGAGACCTACTGTTACCCCAGTCACAAAGGATTACCGAGGCAAGGCTAGCAATGAATCAGGCATGTTTCTGTTTGATGTAGCTAACAAGCTTTGGCATTCCCTGTACCTTTACAGTATTTCAGAAGTAATCATTATCTTATGATGAACAATAAAAAAAAACCTATTGCATGCATTTAGCTGATTTATTTGAGATAAATAATAGGATAGATATCCTGCGGAAGCCATCTAAGTGGCCAAAACTTGTTAAAAAAAAACAAAACAAAAACAGAACTGCTTACATCATACCCTACACATACATCCTCACTCTTTCTACTAGTTGTATTGTAACAAGATAAAAAAAATTAGAGGGGTGAGGATTACCATTATTTAGCTCCACGATCTCCATACTTGACACTTAATACATAACAATGGGCAAATGGGTGGAAAATTCTCTTCCCATCCGCCAGTAACAACATTTGACATGATATAGACTTGGTTGGGCTAAGGTAAATATATACGATTTCAAACGTTTCCCTTTGAAAGTGATATTTATGTTTTTCTGGTTAAGATTCGTTTTATGAACAACTTCTATATCTGGACTAAATTATTTTTTTATTCTGACTGATTTCGATGTGCTTTGAATTAACCTGATAATTGATTTTGTCGGAAATCATTATTTTTGTGTTAGGGCCGAAATGGGTGGGTGGCGGTGGTACTTAAATAACCTTATCTAACTAACCTAAAGTAACCAAACCAACCTAACTCAAATTAAAAGCCTTACTATCTGCAATTTCATTAAGTGGTGGCAACACTGGATTCTCGGGTGCATAAAACGAGTCTTAACTATTTATCCTATTTTTGTTTTTTAAGTATTTTGAATGAATCTGACCTACAACACCATTGAAAATTATTCCTAACCTTACAAAAAAAAAAAAAAAAAAAAATACCGAGACCTTCTTAAACTGCACAAACAAGTCGGGGATGAGACGGGTATACTTGTAAACAAATACCATAATGATATTAAATTTAGGGTAGTTTACAGTTTAGCGGGCCATGCCGCTCAACGACCTTATCCCTCCAGTTAGGTTAGGTAAGTATTTTTAGTTAGGATAGTAAGATGGGGGTCCCAGGGGGTGAAGCCCCCCTGGCTAAGAGGTTAGGTAAGTATTTTTAGTTAGGATAGTAAAGAATTGTTTCGTATGCCTATTGTCATCATTTTTGTTGTGTGTTCATCCGCCAGTTCTCTAGTAAGAGCCTATCGCCATGTATTGGTAGGTTTTGAACATTGGTATGGGCCGCTAAACTGTAGGTGTTCCTAAATTTATACCTGAAATCGTCCTCCTCTGCGTCTACATCATGATCATTTGAACGTGGAGCCGATTGGCGAGCTTCCCTTATTTCTCCATCTTCTTCATGGCTATCCATTCTATTTCACACCGTAAAAGTCTTTCAAAATTAAGCCTATATTAAAAAATAACACTTCAGAGTATAAAACACATGAAAATTTCGTCCGAGAGTTCTGACACAACACCCAAACAGCAAAGCCTGCTCGACCAAAACATGAAAAAAAAAAAAAAAACAACACAACGATTTGGATACGTTTACTACAAGAAATATGCTATCATATTGTTGGAATATTAAATTGATATATTTACAATTATTTGGAAATATTTTATCGTTATAACTCTTATTGCTATATTTTTTCAATATATTCTTACTTATATTTTAAAAATATTGATAAGGCTGTGTTATTTTTTTTTTATTAATTTCTGTTGCTGTATAACAAACTAATCCAATGTGCTAAAAACTATATTATATTAGAAATGTTTTATATAGGTTTGTATAGAAATTTTATAATAATTTTCACAGTAGATTAATTTCCATACGGCTGTGGCATTAGATTACTAAAGGCAAGTATTCATCTTGTTAAGCTGAGAGACTATAGATATTTTTATTTCTAAAATGGGTCACTAGTGTTTGCCATATAATTATCAATTTCAATATATTTTTGTAATTTGCATTAAGAAAATACAAATCAAAATATCTCCATGCGAATTATTTAAACTAGGCTCGTAGTAAGTCTTTAGAAAGAACTAGCAACCACAGTTCCCAAATGGATATGAAAGTCAATGAGAATATAATCTTAATTATTTTTTTAAAACGTCGTAAATCTAATTTAATAATCTCAAATTTTGTCATAATTTTAAATTTTGCTTAAATTTTCCTTTCAGGATGATATTTTAATGCAATTTACTCTTAATTTGAAATCAACAATGATTGTATCGCATTGGTAACACTGTTTCCGAAAGACGAAATGTAAACAGAAGGTGATAAGGGACAGAGCTATCTCACTAATCGGTTATTGTCTAATGTGGGGTTATCTATAGAGATAACAAGGGTGACGATGTACTAATTAAATTAATTAGTATTGATTTGTGTGCTGGAGATCGAAGACGTGAGTCCAGGACAAGTAAAAACAGGCGAGGACAAAGTGTTTCCTTGTTCGACCTTGGCGAAAACTCCCACTTGACAACAATGACGACCGAGGAGAGATTCGAAGCTGCAATTAAGATCATTAGGAGTTTGCCTAAAGATGGTGAGAATGACGATTTAATAAAAGAAAGAAAGGGTTTTATTACTATTATACAATTAAATCAGTTTGGGCATATTTCTTGGACCTCGGAGGCTATTTGAAGTTTGTAAGTTTGGTAACTAATGTTTGCTGTTGTCTTGCGTATGGGATAATTAGGTTAAGTTTGGCCGATTAGAACCTCAAATTTCGACTATCACTAAAAGTCATAACCACGACAGTAAGATAGTAAGTAAGAAAAAGAGTGGTTAATATTATTCATATGCTTAATGACCTTTAAGAGATGTTATTGAGCACTGGCCAAATAATTTAGCCGAGATGATTGGTGAGGTAAACCAAACATTTGGTTGGATAAACGAAAATAGACTGTTTCTACTAGTAAATATGCATTATATTTAATTATTTAGACATCATTATTTATTAAGAAGACTATATTAGTCGCCCCAATCCATCCTTCCAAATGCCTTTGCATTTTGGTAAGAATACTGTATATATCGGTCATTGTTAAATTAGATGCCTCAGTACAACTAACTAATACAGTGATTTCCAACCTTTACACCTTGGAGGAACCCTTGTAATAATTTTTCATATTCCAAGGAACCCCTATATATATAGTACATTAATATATATATATATATATATATATATATATATATATATATATATATATATATATATATATATATATGGTCCTCTGTACTTTGACTGTTTTCTTCTGTCTGTCATTTTCCTTTGTGTGACATTTCCTCATCTCTGCCTTGTCCTTAGCCTTTTTCTTTTCCTTTGTCTTGGTGTTTTCTCGTGCCCGGGCCTTTTTGATGAGGGCAGTATCTGCCTGTCCCGGTGTCACACTCATAAAAAAAATTATATAAATATATATATATATATATATATATATATATATATATATATATATATATATATATATATATATATATATATATACAGGGATCCTTCGCTCAATCGCGTTTCTTCCCTCGCGAATTCACTGTATTGCGATTTTTGTTGGCAATTTTTTATTTATTTTTTTTTTTTTTTGTATATGCAAAAATATTAAATAAATAAAAATTTTCAGTATTTTAATTTTTTTATTGAAAAAAAAAATTTAATTATTTAATTGATAAAAAACTTTAATTTCCCAGCCTACGAATAATAAAATAGTAAGAAATAGTAAAAAAACATAAACTTGAACATGTAACTCTGCACCATAGAAAGTACGATACCGGTATCAGCCATTCGGAAAACGCAAAGGGTCGCACGTACGTGAGCTAGCATATATTAAAATTTCCAGTAGTTTCATGATTTTATTGATAAAAAAACGTATTTCTTAGCCTAAGAATAATAAAACAGTAAAAAATAGTAAAAAACATAAATACTAACAGTATTGCACCATGTAAAATACGATACCGGTATCAGCGTTTCGGAAAACGAAAAGGGTCGCACCTACGTAAGCTAGTACATATTGAAATTTTCATTATTTTATTGATAAAACAAGTATTTTCTAGCATAAGAGTAATAAAACAATAAAAAACATAAATTTAGATATATAACTCACAGTATTGCATCATGTGAAATACTGTCCGATAGCGTACAATGTATTGGGGTCGCACCTACGTGAGCTAGCTTATATATTAAATTTCCAGTAGTTTCATGATTTTATTGATAAAAAAACGTATTTCTTAGCCTAAGAATAATAAAACTGTAAAAAATAGTATAAAACATAAATACTAACAGTATTGCACCATGTTAAATACGATACCCGTATCAGCGTTTCAGACAAAGGCTCGCACCTACGTGAGGTAGTTCATGGAATGCTATTGGCTGCAAGAGTGAGAGATCTGTATCATGGGGTTTGATTGGCTTTTTCATTGAAGTTTGGTTCTCCCACCATCTTCCATTGTTTCGCCTCACTCGTTCAGTCTAACTCACGTGTGCGCCGTTCACGTTGTGCTTATTAATACGTTTTGCTTGTGATTTCTTTACTTGTGTATTTTAACCTTTGCAATGCCTCCCAAGCATCCTTCATCTTCAAAGGCTTCTGGTAGTGAGCCTAAGCAGCAAAGGAAGATGTTAACCATAACAGATAAGGTGAAACTCTTAGATATGTTGAAAGAAGGAAAAAGGTTTACGGATGTCGGCCGCTATTTTGGCCTCAATGAATAACAGCCGTAAAGCTGTTATTGGCTGCGGAATAATTTCCTCTGGCGTCTACAAACTCATTACCACCTTATTCACGGTAAGTTTACCTATCACGTACATATATATTTACGTTGCATGCTGTTATTTATAAAGTAAAGGGTGGTTTCTTTAACAGTGCAGGGAGGGTTTATACAGTAAACGTAAAAATAATTGTAAAATACCTATGTACATGAGTATGTCATGTCATTACCACCTCATTCACAGTAAGTTTATCTATCACTTTCATATAAATTTACGCTTGCATGCTGTTATTTATGAAGTAAAAGGTGGTTTATTAACAGTACAGGGAGGGTTTATACAGTTTATACAGTGTAAACGTAAAAATAAATTAAAATATCTATGTACATATAGGGTCATCCTACTTCGCGATAATTCCTGTCTCGCGCTGGGTCCCGGAACCGAACCTTCGCGATAAACGAAGGAACACTGTATATATATATATATATATATATATATATATATATATATATATATATATATATATATATATATATATATATATATTATATATATATATATATATATATAACCAAGCAAGCACATTACATACGTGAAAACATGAATCATTTTTTACCCCGACCGGGACTCGAACCTAGGACTTATAATTACTAACTCCAGGTGCTACCAACTACACACCACAGAAGGTATAAAAGGAATCCAACCTTATAGCTTATATCTGCTATACTTAGGGATGAACGATTCTATCTGAATGCCACTATGTTCATATTACAGATTCCCCAACCTCACTCGTGGCTTCATTTTAGCATTTAATTCAATTCCCAATCTCATTCGGGTCATACAATAACCAAGCAAGCACATTACATATGTGAAAACATTAATCATTTTTTAACCCGACTGGGACTCGAACCTAGGACTTATAATTACTAAGTCAAGGCGCTACCAACTACACACCACAGAAGGTTGGGGAATCTGTAATATGAACATAGTGGCATTCAGATAGAATGCGTTCATCCTTAAGTATCGCAGATATAAGCTATAAGGTTGGATTCCTTTTATACCCTCTGTGGTGTGTAGTTGGTAGTGCCTGGACTTAGTAATTATAAGTCCTAGGTTCGAGTCCCAGTCGGGTTAAAAAATGATTCATGTTTTCACATATGTAATGTGCTTGCTTGGTTATTGTATGACCCGAATGAGATTGGGAATTGAATTAAATGCTAAAATGAATTCACGAGTGAGGCTGGGGAATCTGTAATGTGAACATAGTGGCATTCAGATAGAATCGTTCATCCCTAAGTATAGCAGATATAAGCTATAAGGTTGGATTCCTTTTATACGTTCTGTGGTGTGTAGTTGGTATATATAATATATATATATATATATATATATATATATATATATATATAATATATATATATATATATATATATATATATATATATATATATATATATATATATATATATATATATATATATAATATATATATATATATATATATATATATATATATATATATATATATATATATATATATATATATATATATATATATATATATATATATATATATATATATATATATATATATATATATATATATATATATATATATATATATATATATATATATATATATATATATATATATATATATATATATATATATATATATATATACATACACACCTTGTTCGCTTTTTCTGCTTGTTTAAAATCCACGAAATTGGAATAACGCCCCTAAAAAATAATAGTAAAATAATACGAAATTCGCAAATAACGCCCATGCAAGAAAATTAGAAACTAATATTTTCATTGTAGTGAATAATCGACCGGCTCGGAGGCACTTTTCCGTCATCTTCCTCCTCTTCTACCACTTAATGCGATCGGATATTAAGAAGATAATGGAAAAAAAACATTAAGAACAAACAGCAAAGAAATTTTCGATATAATATCGCCAGGGAAATAGCGTGCGAGGGTGCATCAGCTGATACAGAAGTGGCAAAACGTTTGTGGATAGAGGTTCGTTCTCCCGCATCCTCGTCCTTTTCTACCGCTTAATGCGATCGAATATTTTCAAGAAAATTGAAAAAAGCATTAAGAATAAAAAGCAAACAAACTTTCGATATGATATCGTCAGGGAAATAACTTGTAGAGAATATATATATTTTATCTAAGTTTCCCATGTACAGTACGATATACTTTTCCTTTGTAATGAATTGTATAGTTTTCCTTTTCTCTCAGCTGACTTTGTTTACATTTAGATTTTGTGCAGCATGGTCAGTATGTAAAGAAGATAGAATAATATTTAGAACAAAGGAATATTAATAATGTAATCTTGAAAATTAGATAAACCCCAACTAGAGTGAGTAAATAAATATTTTATGAGTAAGATATTGTGCCTGAATAGTGATAAGCATCAGCTTTTATGGAAGCGGCAAAATGTTTGCCTGATAAAGGTTCGTTCTCCTTATCCTCCTCCTCTTCTACCGCTTAATTCAGTCGAATATTATGAAGAAAATTGAAAAAAAGCATTAAGAACAAACAGCAAGCAAATTTTCTATATAATATCGTCAGGGAAATAGCATGCGAGGGTGCATCAGCTGATACGGAAGTGGCAAATCGTTTGCAGATAGAGGTTCGTTCTCCCGCATCCTCCTCCTCTTTTACCTCTTAATGCTATCGAATATTATGAAGAAAATTGGAAAAAGGCATCAAGAACAAACAGCAAACAAACTTTCGATATAATATCGTCAGGGAAATAGCGTGTAGAGAATATTTATATATTTCATTTAAGTTTCCCATTTACAGTACGATATACGTATTCTTTGTAACGAATTGTATAGTTTTCTGTTTCTCTCAACTGAGTTTGTTTACGTTTAGATTTCGTGAAGCATGGTCGATATGTAAAGAAGATAGAATGCTGTTTAGAACCAAGGAATATCAATAATATATTTCTATAATCTTGAAAATTAGATAAACCCCAAATAGTGTGAGTAAATAAATATTTTATGAGTGAGATATTGTGCCCGAATAGTGATAAACATCAGTTGATACGGAAGCGGCAAAACATTTTTCGATAGATAGTCGTTCTCCCGCATCCTCCTCCTCTTCTACCGCTTAATGCAATCAAATATTATGAAGAAAATTGAAAAAAAGCATTAAGAACAAACGGCAAAGAAACTTTCGATATAATATCGTCAGGATGCAAAACGTTTGCATCCTCTTGCTCACTGCCACCATGCACATCCCAGTGTATGCCTGTTGCCCACTGCATAATAGAGTGCATTTATTTGTTTACTGCACAGTAAATCTGTATATCTTTTATACTGTACACTATTTGTATGTTAATATAAATAACTACAGGTCTTTCTGCTTTGTTATGTACTAATAAAATATGTTTTACTTATCTTATATCTTTGGTATAGTGTGTCTATGGATGGTTGTGGAGTGAGCTATGCCCATTATCATTGTTTCTTATGGAAAATTACTCATTAAAATTCGCGAAAATTACAACACACGTCACTTTTGAGAACCTATCTTTGCGTTATTTAAAGATTATATATATATATATATATATATATATATATATATATATATATATATATATATATATATATATATATATATTACTGTATTCCCTCGTTTATCGCGGGGGTTCGGTTCCGGGACCGGCCGCCATAGGTGAATTTCCGCGAAGTAGGAACACCTAAAAAATTTATTTATTTATTTATTTATTTTTTTAATTATTATTATTTTTTTTTTTATGACACCAGGACAGGCAAAAATTATTAAATAAAACGGCCTTTATCAGGCTGTAAAGAGAAACAGAGATGGAGAGTGTAATGACCTGTCAGATGTGAAGGGATTATAAAAGATGTGTAATGAATATCCAGCTCTGTGCTGGGTTTACTATACCTCTGCATTACTTTTATGATGTCTATTCTCAAAATTCTCCTTAGATCTTATTATTATTATTATTATTGGCAACAATAATTTTCCTTTGATGATGATTGGGGAGATTATTATTATTATCATTATTATTATTATTATTATTATTATTATTATTATCGTCATTATTATTACGAATTCGTAATTAAACCATTTTTTTTTCTATAAATAATATAGTGTTGGTTGAATGAACAGGAGTTACTTAATGATTCTCTCTCTCTCTCTCTCTCTCTCTCTCTCTCTCTCTCTCTCTCTCTCTCTCTCTCTCTCTCTCTCTCTCTCTCTCTCTCTCTCTCTCTCTCTCTCTCTCTCTCTCTCTCTCTCTCTCTCTCTCTCTCTCTCTCTCTCTCTCTCTCTCTCTCTCTCTCTCTCTCTCTCTCTCTCTCTCTCTCTCTCTCTCTCTCTCTCTCTCTCTCTCTCTCTCTCTCTCTCTCTCTCTCTCTCTCTCTCTAACATTCTATTCTACCCAACCCCCCACACTCTCTTTGTCCCAGCCAACTAGGGAGGGGCACTTTACACAGTTATTAAAAGTAAATAAACCAACAGATGTACAAACAATGATGAGCCCTTAATAATAATAATAATATAATGATGATGATGACGATAATAATCTCCACAATCATCATCAAAGGAAAATTATTGTTGCTAATGGTAATAATAATAATAATAATAGTAATAATAAGATCTAAGCAGAATTATTGGAATAGACATCATGAAAGTAATGCAGAGGTATATTAAAACCCAGCAGAGAGCTGGATATTCATTACACATCTTTTATAATCCCTTCACATCTGACAGGTCATTACATTCTCCATCTCTGTTTCTCTTTACAACCTGATAAAGTCTGTTTTATTTTATAATTTTTTGGCCCATCCTGGTGTCACAATA
Organism: Halocaridina rubra; assembly: GCA_037179515.1. NCBI lineage: Eukaryota > Metazoa > Arthropoda > Malacostraca > Decapoda > Atyidae > Halocaridina > Halocaridina rubra. The sequence continues at coordinate 26,565 of JAXCGZ010006065.1, forward strand.
ATCTCTCTATTTTTTTTTTTTTCCCCAAAAAAAATCCGCGATAGGTGAACCGCGAAATAGCGAGGGATTACTGTATACTGTATAATATATGCAGTATATAACCCAGCCACTGAGGGGGGCAAGCCAGCCTCAGCTTGGTGCCAGTCCCAAGCCCGGGTAAATGGGTTGGTGGCAGGAAGGGCATGTGGCCATAAAAATTTTGCCTAAAACCAAAATATTGCCAGTACAGATAACGTGAATAGTCACCATACTAGGGTGTTCCCCGTAGGCGACGCGTTGGGGCTTCGCCTGACCCCTCCGGAAAGACAGCAAGGGCTACCCAGTCATGGGCGGGCTGGGTTAAATAGGCAAGATCGAGGTAGAGTCAGATGAGGTGCTGCGGGTGGGCACTCTTAATGTGGGGATGATGACTGGGAAAGGGCGAGAATTGGTGGACCTGTTGGAGAGGAGGAGAATTGGAGTGCTGTGTGTGCAGGAGACCAGGTGGAAAGGAAATAAGGCGAGGGAACTGGGTGAGGCTTGCAAATTGTTCTATAGTGGAGCAAATGAGGAAGGGAGGAATGGTGTAGGAATAATACTATCCAAAGACCTGAAGGAAAGCTTACTTGGTATGAATAGAAAGAGTTACAGAATTATGAGTTTAAAACTGGGACTGGGAGAAACGGTAGTCAATGTGGTATGTGCCTGTTCCCCACAAACTGGTTGTACAGCGGAGGAGAAGGATGTATTTTGGGAGGGGATGGACCAGGAGCTTAGAACAATTCCTATAAGGGAGAAGGTAATTTTGGGAGGAGAGCTAAATGGCCACTTTGGAATTGGGAGGGCTAGGATAGATAGAGTTCATGGGGGCTGGGGGGTGGGCGAGAGAAATGAGAGGGGAAAGAGAGCGATTGATTTTGCAGTGACATTTGATCTGGCATTGGTCAATACATTCATTGAGAAAAAGGAAAACAGATTGATTACATACAGTAGTGGTGGGAGGGAGAGCCAGATAGATGTATTGTTGTGTAGGAGAGACTATCTGCAGGAGATTAGCAACTGTAAAGTAATAAATGGGGAGAGTGTAGCAGTGCAACATAGGATAGTAGTAACTGATTGCAGGCTCAGGAAATGTAGGAAAAGTAAGAAGCCGAGGATGGACCCGAAGATAAAGTGGTGGAGATTGAAAGATGCAGTGCTGAGAGCTATGTTTAAGGGAAGAGTGTTGGAAGCGATAAGGTTGCATGAGGATGTACAAGAATGGTGGACAGAGAATAGTAAGGTGAATTTGAGGGTTGTGAGGAGGTACTTGGAAAGTCATCAGGAAGGAAACCCCCAATTGATAAAGAGTCATGGTGGTGGAATGAGAAAGTGCAAGAATGGGTGAAGAACAAGAAAGAAGCTAAGAAAAAGGCAGATTTATCAGGCCTGGAGCAGGATAAAGAAGAGTACAAGCAGGCAAAGAAGGAGGCAAGGAGAGCAGTAGCAAAAGCAGAGGCAGAGACATTGAATGAAGTCTGTGAAGAGCTGGAAACACCAGAAGGAGAGAAGAAAATATGGCGAATTGCCAAGGCCCGAGATGCTGCATCCAAGGACTTGACCCAAGTAAGACAAATAAGGGATAACCATGGAGTAGTCCTAGCAGAAGAGGATGAAATAAAAAGCAGATGGAAAACTTATTTTGAAGGATTACTAAATGAAGAGAACCCAAGAGCAGTGTTTGAAGATGGACTTTCAAATGAAGTTGTTACAACAACAGTGGCTAGAAGAGAGGTAGAGCGGGCAGTAAGGAAAATTAAAAATGGAAAGGCAGCAGGACCTGATAAGATGCCAGTGGAAGTATGGAAGAGTCTTGGAGAGGAAGGCATAGATATCTTGTGGGACTTAATGCAAAAGATCTTTAGTCAGGAAAAGATGCCAGAAGAGTGGAGAGAAAGCCTAAGCATCCCAATCTATAAAGGGAAGGGAGACATTCAGGAGTGTGGAAACTATAGAGGTATAAAGTTGTTAAGTCATACTATAAAGATATGGGAGAAGATCATAGAGAAGAGACTCAGAGAGGTAACGACAATTGGGGATGAACAGTTTGGCTTCATGCCTGGAAGAGGGACAGTGGATGCCATATTTACCTTGAGACATATGATGGAAAAGCATCAGGAGAAACAGAAAGGACTGCATATGTTCTTTATTGACCTGGAAAAGGCATATGATCGAATACCACGTCAAGAGGTGTGGAGGTGTATTAGAGAAAAGGGAGTCCCCGAGAAATATGTAAGAATCATCCAAGATATGTATGAGAGGGCAGAGGCAAATGTTAAGAGCAGTGTGGGCTTGACGAAAAGTCTCTCAGTAAATGTTGGTCTGCATCAAGGGTCTGCTTTGAGTCCATATCTATATGATCTGGTCTTGGGTGTAGTAACCCAGGGTATTAGAGATCAATCACCATGGTGTATGCTCTTTGCAGATGACATTGTACTGTTTAGCAATAGACGAGAGGTAGTGGAGGAGAAGCTTGATGAGTGGAGAAGAGTGATGGAGGATAGAGGACTGAAAATCAGCAGGAAGAAGACAGAGTACTTGAGGCTGAGAGATGAGGATGGGGAGGTAAATTTGCAGGGGGAAGTGTTGAAAAGAGCTGAAAAGTTCAAGTATTTGGGATCAACAGTAGCAGAGGATGGTGACCTAGAGTCAGAAATAACCCACAGAATACAAGCGGGATGGAAGAAAGTGTCTGGGGATTAAGTTGAGGGGTAAAGTGCATAAGACAGTTGTGAGACCTGCGATAATGTATGGAGTAGAGACATGAGCAATAAAGAAGACACAAGAGAAAAAACTGGATGTGGCAAAGATGAGGATGTTGAGATGGATGTGTGGGGTGACAAAAAGTGATAAGATCAGAAACGAGGTAATTAGAGGTACTTCAAAAGTTAGAGAAATATCAGATAAGATACAAGAAAGTAGACTAAGATGGTATGGTCATGTCGTTAGGAGGGATGAACAGTATGTTGGGAGGAGGGTGATGGAAATGGATATACAGGGTAGGGGAAGGAGGGGGAGACCAAAGCATAGGTGGATGGATTGCATCAATGACGACCTGAGGTCTAAAGGTTTGTTGGGTGATGAGGTATGGGACAGAAACATATGGAGAACACTGGCCAGAAACATCGACCCCACATAAAAGTAGGAAAAGATGTAGATGAAGAAGAAGATTATATATATATATATATATATATATATATATATATATATATATATATATATATATATATATATATATATATATATATATATATATATATATATATATATATATATATATATATATATATATATATATATATATATATTATATAGTATATATATATATATATATATATATATATATATATATATATATATATATATATATATATATATATATATATATATATATATATATATATATATATATATATATATATATATATATATATATATATATAATATATATATATATAATATATATATATATATATATATATATACAGTATATATATATATATATATATATATATACAGTATATATATGTATATATATATACACAGTACAGTGTTACCCCGGTTATTCGCGTTTCTTGGTTCGCTTTCTCACTGTATCGCGTTTTTTTTTTTTTGATAAATTATTATTTTATTTCATGGGTATATGCAAAAATATTAAAATATTAAAAAATAAATTCTCAGTATTTTCATTTTTTTTTAATTGAAAAAACATATTTCATTATCTAATTGATAAAGAAAAATTATTTCCCAGCCTACGAATAATAAAACAGTAAAAAATAGTAAAAAACATAAATGTAGATAGATAGATAGATATATAGATACGTTTATTGACCACCTCTTTAGAAAAGTACAGTATAATCTTTACAAAAGGAATATTTGGTCCAAATTACAATGAATAAATACAATAGATTTTGTACAATCATCAAATAAGTAGATGAATTTTAAATTAATATACATTGTACTAATAACTGAATGATATACGTACGTACAGTATAACTCACAGTATTGCATCATACGAAATAGTGTTCAATAGCGTACAATGTATTGGGGTCGCAGCTACGTGAGCTAGCATATATATTTATATTTCCAGTAGTTTCATGATTTTATTGATAAAATAACGTATTTATTAGCCTAAGAATAATAAAACAGTAAAAAATAGTAAAAAACATAAATACTAACAGTATTGCAACATGTAAATTACGATACCGCTATCAGCGTTTTGGACAAAGACTCGTTCAGTCTAACTCACGTGTGCGCCGTTCACGTTGAGCTTATTAAACGTTTTGCTTGTGTTCGATAGCGTACAATGTATTGGGGTCGAAGCTACGTGAGCTAGCATATACAGTATATTTATATTTCCAGTAGTTTCATGATTTTATTGATAAAAAAAAACGTATTTCTTAGCCTAAGAATAATATAACAGTAAAAAATAGTAAAAAACATAAATACTAACAGTATTGCAACATGTAAAATACGATACCACTATCAGCGTTTCGGACAAAGGCTTCCACCATCTTCCATTGTCTCGCCTCTCTCGTGTGCGCCATTCACGTTGTGCTTATTATTATTAATATGTTTTGCTTGTGATTTTTTTACTCGCATATTTTAACCTTTGCAGTGCCTCCCAAGCATCCTTCATCTTCTAAGGCTTCTTGTAGTGAGCCTAAGCGGCAAAGGAAAATGTTAACCATTGTAGATAAAGTGAAACTCTTAGATGTGTTGAAAGAAGGAAAAAAGTTTGCGGATGTCGGCCGCTATTTTACGTAAACGTAAAAATTATTGTAAAATATGGAACCTATGTATGTCAAGTCATCATCATCTCATTCATGGTAAGTTTTCCTATCACTTTCATAAAAAAATTACGTTGCTTGCTGTTATTTATAATGTAAAGGGTGTTTTTTTAACAGTACAGGGAGGGTTTATACAGTGTAAACGTAAAAATACATTAAAATATCTATGTACATATAGGCTGATCCTACTCCGCGGATTTCCTGGTTTGCGCCGGGTCCCGGAACCGATCTACCGCGATAATTGAGGTAACACTGTATATATATATATATATATATATATATATATATATATATATATATATATATATATATATATATATATATATATATATATATATATATATATATATATATATATAATATATATATATACAGTATAGATACAGTGTTGCCTCACTTATCGCAGTAGTTCGGTTCCGGGGCCTGGCGCGAACCAGGAAATCCGCGAAGTAGGATCAGCCTATATGTACATAGATATGTTAATATATTTTTACGTTTACACTGTATAAACTGTCCCTGTACTATTAACATACCACCCTTTACTTCATAGATAACAGCATGCAAGTGTAAATTTATATGAAAGTGATAGGAAAACTTACCGTGAATGTGATGATGACGTGACATACATGCTCATTTACAATTATTTTTTCGTTTACGTACTGTATAAACCCTCCCTGCACTGTTAAAAAAACACCCTAAACACTATAGATAGCAGCAAGCAACGTAAATTTTTATGAAAGTAATAGGAAAACTTACCGTGAATGTGATGATGACGTGACATACATACTCATTTACAATTATTTTTTCGTTTACAAACTGTATAAACCCTCCCTGCACTGTTAAAAAAACACCCTTTACATTATAAATAACAGCAAGCAACGTAAATTTACATTTCCAATAAAAAAAATGAAAATACTGAAGAAAAACATTTTCAGTATTTTAATATTTTTGCGTATACCCATAAAATAAAATAATAATTTATCCAAAAAAAAACCGCGATAGAGTGAGAATGCGAACCAAGAAACGCGAATAACCGGGGTAACACTGTGTATATATATATATATATATATATATATATATATATATATATATATATATATATATATATATATATATATATATATATATATATATATATATATATATATACTGTATTTTTTTTTTTAATAGAAAAGTTCTTGAGCAATGTAATTCATATGAAATCTACAATTACATCCCATGAGAGTTCACACCAATAAGTTAGTAATGTTATGACTTACCTTTAGTGTGACACTTGGGCTTGTTTCTCTTTGTGTATCTGTGGAATTCTTGGCCAAATTTTTGACAAACACATGGTTTCTCGCGGAACCCCTGGTGATGGTCGGCGAAACCCCGGTTGGGAATCACTGAACTAATATATTCCCTCCTGTATTTATGACCTCATAGAGTTCGAATATTACTATCAAGTTTTTTCATATGGCAGGTTAGTGTTATTGCTGAGATAATATTTGGTCATTGGGAAATTACCCCCTCCTCATTAGCATCCTACATGTAGTTAGAAATATGTAGTAGTTGGTTATGTTAGGTAGGTTCTAGCATGGTAGCATCCACTTCAAACCGTTTTGCAGTATTTACCTCATTAGTGGAAAAGAGACTTTAGGATAAGCTTATTAAATGTAATAATTGTAGAAATTAAGAAAAATTGGGCTTTCTTGCAATTTTTAAACTTGTGACAGAAGAAAATTTTGTGCAATAAGTAGCCTAACAGTTCAATATAATACTGTTTTAGTAGTAATGTATACATTCTTGAACCTTCCCTCAGAGATGCACTAACCTAGCCATCTTTACTTAACTAAATAGTAGAGCAATGACAGTTGATAAGGAGAATTCGCAAAATAATCTTTGTTGTTCGTAGTCTACTTTCGTTTCAGAATTGCTTTAAGCACGCCAGATTATAAAAGTAGAGGCTGTTCTTCTTAAATTTTATTTGCTTGATGATTGTTTGAGAATGAATATATTTTAGTTGTTTGAAAAGCTGGTTGGGTTAAATAGGTCTTGATTGTTTAGATCGAAGCCCTGTATTATATAAATTTGAGTAATTTCTGTAACATTAGGCAACTACTAACCATTACCCATAATATTTGTACAACATCTTCCCTTTTGTTTTGCTCTGTATTCTATAGGTATTTGATATTTATTGTAGCTTTCCCAGCCTTAAGTTAAATATATATAATATTGAGTGGAGAACCACTGTTCTATATGATGATTCTGCGTAAATAAAGAAATGAAGTATAGTTCATTAGCGTGGCTCTAAATTTTTCCATTTTTAAATGCCAGCACGTTAGCTTTATATGTCCTGAATCTGTGATAGTAATTTCTTTGAATACGTTTCAGTAAATACTGATAACAGAAATATAGGATAAATGATTTGTTAGATTATTTTAGACTTTTGTCTATAATTTCTTTTTCTTTTTTATTAGGAAATTTTTTCTTACTCTATAGTCATAGACGAAGACCAAGCAGCTGATAAATTGCTAAAGGAAATTGTTGTGGTCTTAGCAAAATAATGTGAACAGTATATTTTTTCTTTCTTTAAATAAATCTAGGAAGGGATGTTTTTGGAAACTCTTCTATTCTTATGGCAGAGCCAGTGAGTGCCTGGTTGAACATAGGATTTCTGAAATTATTTGAAAGTCAAGTCACATTGCAGAATATATTAGGTCTCCATCTTCTTTACTTCCATTTTACATTTTCTTTTTTTTTTACACATTTCTGATTAAACATTAAACTATTATAAGGGTGAACTGTTATATCAATCCGGATAATAGAAAGAGATTAAGATTTTTCGTCAGATGGATTTGTATTTTATTCTGATAATATATTCCATGAATATTACTTCAATTTCTAGAGATACTGCTCTACAGAGAGCTTCCCATCGGTGTTGCTATATGCCATATATACATAGGTTGTTAATAAATATGGTAATTTTACATTTCTGACATTCTTTTTTATAGAATTTCATAGTACAGTACATGTATATGATGCCGAAGTCCTGTTTTCAGTCATGAAATAAATTGAGTCATAGGGTAGTAATAGACACGGATTCCAGCGTTAAATTGCACTTTTTCCTTGTTAATTAATATAACTAGGCATTATAGTAGACCACTTTGTGCTTAGTAAGGCCAGTTCTACGTTTATGTAAAAAATATTTTATTGAAGCATAAGTTTTCCTCTTGTTCACTGACTATACTATGCATAAATATTTACATTTCAAGATATTGTATTTATATTAATTTTGTGTTTTTATGCAGCTTTTTTACAGTTTTGGCCACCCTGCTTATATTGGCAGAAGGCAGTATAAAGAGTACTGATATTTTTTCACACATTCTCTTTAGGTCCATTTCAACCCTCGCATGACATGATGCTGAAGTTCTATGGCCTATACAAGCAGGCCATGGAGGGCCCTTGTAACGAGCCTAAGCCAGCATTTTATGAGGTCGTTAAAGGATACAAGTGGCGAGCGTGGAATAATTTGGGAAATATGTCAAAGACTGATGCCATGCATACATATGTGGAGGAACTGAAAAAGGTTAGCACCAATGTCATCATAGTGTTTGCCATTGTATATTTGTCTTCCACTTTTAAGAGTAAATAGATAAGTTGCTATGGGGTTTACAGTGTGGAGGCTGTCGCCTTACTATCTCCATGTTGGAATAACATTGTAGTGCTTTGTGATGTAAATATCTCATCTTAGACAGTTGGAACATTGCCTTGGATATGGGAGTAGCATGACACACGCCATATTTCACATCCATTATTCTATGGATTTTCATCGTAACACTTGTAAAGCCGCTTCGTTTTTATACTGTCAGTTTTTCTCTTGTGTGTCCCATAACTTATATTCTCATATAGTGCATATGTGCCCATTGCTATTTACATACTAATGTTATATTGATTATGCACTGATATGATGTGCTCTCGATTAGTGGTTGTGCATCACCAGAGAAGAATGTCTCTTAAGGCTGTAGATTATATTGGTTCCCATTGATATTCTATTGGAAATTGGTAAATGAGTACGTAATATATTAGAGATCTTCTTTGGTGAATATGTTTCCTTCAGTACAATTTCTCCTTGCTATGCAACCTTGTTTTTTGTTCATTGCTTTCATGTCAGTTATTTTTGTATTGTGCTTTCTGGTTTCATAGTAGGCTACATCATCACATTGCGAAGAATTATGAAAAATGACGGAATGATATAAGGACTTTAATAGCTTATAATTGAGGTATACTCGTTTTACTATCATATATATCTTGATAGCTTGTACTGAGAGCTACTTGAAGAACTTGCGATAAGAATATCTTACATTATTTTTCCTTTAATCGCTATCTCTACTGTACTTTAATGATAAAAAACATGAATAAGAATGTAACTATACTTTATACATGATTTTATTACTTTATATCCATGTATATTACCAACATATATTTTACATGTAATATTATTGATAATTTTGCCAATCAGTAGGTATGAAATACTTATTTAATACCAGTTTACAAAACAACATTTTGAATAGTCTTTAACTATCACTTTTCTTTCCTCTTTCTTATTTTGTTTTGTGAGGATTCTTGTTTTAGCTTATTATCGTTGATTTTCTTTTTGAGATATGTTTTGAGTGCTGATAAGCATAAGTATTGTAATACACTTTTTCTTAAGTAATACTTCAATTTCTTTGATTACTGATGAGACTTTGATCAGATGTCCTTTCTTTGTAGTTTTAGATTCTTCCTTAAACAATCTTAATTACTTTATGTGTATGGATACCCATTTTCCCGTTTAATTGGAGAATGATATGGGAATTCTTGCTTAGTTTGACATACCTAGAATTTGGCATCTGTTTAGTCATATCTAATGCACAGGTAACTTACCCTTCCCCCTTATTTATTTAAGAGCTACATGACGGCCACTTTTGCCCTTATCGAAGCTCAAGCTCCTGACAATACTGTTTCACATCATATTGTTCCTTTATATCTACTTGTGTACTAATCAAGCCTTCTGAGTTGATAGGGGCTACCAAATAAGGGCTACAAATACCTTTTGTTGAGGACTGTCTCTTTTAGATCTTTTGTGTCTTTCTCTATATCCCTGACTAGCCCTATGTACCTGTATAACTTACTCATTTAAGTCTCTTGAAATCTATTAGTTCCAGTACTTGATGATTAACGCAATTTTTTTTTTTTTTTTTTTTTTTTTTTTAAAGCTAGAGAGCTGAAAGTGTAGTATGTTGGTATTGTATTTGTTTCATTTTATCCCTTACTTGATTGTTTTTTTCTAATTGATATATATATATATATATATATATATATATATATATATATATATATATATATATATATATATATATATATATATATATATATATATATATATATATATATATATAATTTTTTAAAAAGGCTGAAAATTCGTGTTTCTAGTTCTGTACATTCAGATTAGTTTTCATTTGATTTTGTTAACAGGTTGTAAATATCTTAAAATTTGAAGCTTATTCTAGGAGGGCCATATAAGTCATAAAACATTTTCAGGATCAGAGATTGCATTGGTCTACCATGCTGTACATACAGTCAAGCACAGGCTTTCATATCAGTCGATGGAAACCACAGTTTATCAAAGTACCTTTCAGCCATGCTCCAGTTGCACAGGTGAGCGCTGATGAGCATTGGCCTTCACCCATTTATGCCTCAATTATGACTTGTTCACTAGCATGATTAATCACCTTGATCCTTGAGATTTAAGACCTTCGACATTTGTACTTTAACGATTCGTGTTTTCACTTACAAGCGGCAAGCTTTGTTTACTTACTATTAACATGTTAGAAACGAGACTTACACTTGATTTATGTTGATTGATTTGTGTTGTCTTTGTAAATGTCAATATTCCTATTAATGAGTAACTACTCATTGCTATGCTTGTATATACAATATGCACCATCTCCTTTTATTATCTACTATCACATCAAAATTGACCAGCGTGTGTCCTATGTTCATTTTAATTATGATGGCAAAGGAATGCCTGATATCTTCATGTGCATTTGATAAGTATATATATTACCCTGGAGAATGATAATTAAGTATGTCACCTTGATCTCAGTTATAGGCACCTCGTCCTTATCGCTCCTTAAGTTTTAAATTTTGATAACATATCAGCAAGTGCTGCCCTAGGTCATCCGTCACGCCACATATCTAATATCTCTTGCTGCCTATATTGATAAAAACAAAAAAGAAAACTAGTTGAAATGATTATAATTTTTGCTGCAGAATTTATTTTCTACTAGAAAAACATTAATTACGTTATACCTTAGTTGGAATATCATAAATGTAATGTTCATGATCTTGTTACCTTGCAATGTAAGTCAGGATAAAAACAAAAGAAATATCAGTAGATTATTTCATGCCGAATATATCATATAATCTAATTGATTTATTGTAGTTATAATGTCTGTTGATATGCATGATCATGATCTCATACTGTTGTCCAAAATAGACTAATTCTCGCTTTTCAAATCAGTACATGACTTTAATATTATTTTTTCTTAAATCTGCTTCCAGTCTTTTGACTTGCACAAAAAGAAAAGTTAGATTAGACAGTATTAAGATATTTTGTAGCAGATAATAGAATGGCTTGAAAATTCTCGTAAAAGAGGGAGGGCCAGTAAGTTATTTATATTATTTGCAACTTAAACATAAGCTCTTCAGCTTTCTTAGATTTATACAATTGCAGTGTTCTTCCGTAGCTATGGCAGGTATGTAGTTGCGTTTAGCATCATTGTATTTTTTTAAAGAGTTTGTAATGGCACAGGAACTAATCACTTTGATATGCACTTACAATTATGTATGTACAGTATGTTGATGACTGTATTTTTCACTAAATATCAAGTTAGGCAGTAGGAACTGTGCAATCAAATGAATATGAGAATTTGTCAAATCTCACTTCCATTCTCAAAGTTAGCTTTTGCTTGTATTACAAGCACATTGGTGTTTATACATTGGCTGAGAAGTTTGATGTTAATTTAAATTGATTAGGAAGTGTTATGTTTGAGGCACAGAACTCGATACTAAACTGTCATCTTTACAGTTCTTCGACCTTTGAAAACACACATAAGGCATTGTATATATTTTGTAATTTTTGTAATTACAAAGACTACAATCTTTTTAGCATGTCATTTCAGACACATTATTTATGAACTTTTAACAAAATGTATGTTGTCCTTTGTAAGAGTTTCAGGTACTTCTATAAAAGCTGAAGATAAAGCTTAAATGGCACTCTAAAGTTTTTTTTTTCTTTTACTGTACAGTATATATAACAGCCCCCTTTCCTTTGCTTGCAGCAAGGAGACAGGAGATGCTGTAAAAGCTTTAAATAAAAGAGTATCCAAATCTTACTTAAGCTATGGAAATACTGCGCATCGATTTGCTTTGCCACCCTGGGAGTGGCACAAAATAACCTGTCCTGTATTTTCGCTCTTGCAGATTGTTGAGACTATGTCATATACCGATAGTGTTGCTAACTTTCTTGATGCTTTGGGTCCATTTTACGAGTATGTTGAACTTGCTGGCTTGAAACCTAAAAACAACAATACGAAGGGATTAGATGACAGCCCTGGATACCCAGACTCTCAATCTAAAGTAGATGTAAAGCTGACGAACGGACATACCCGAACGTTAAATGGAGAGTTGAGCAGTGACTTAGATTCAGGATCAGAAGAACTTCAGTCATCAAGTCAGAACTCCTCACCTGAGTTAGTTTCCTTCAGAAGTAATGGAACGGTACCTGTTCCTTTAAAATGTGTAAGTAGCTGTTTTTAAAGTATGCATTTGATTAAATGAGTTCCCCTTTAGGCAATGGGTGTTTATATGCTAAGTTTACAAAGTATGAATAACCCTCATGGATGCAATTTACATGACCAAAGATGGTACAGTATAGCATTTTGTAAGCTATAATGGTCATATCTGCCTTGAATATTCTATTCAAGAATCATTATTGTGTACAGGTACTTAAATTTCAGTGCTATTACTAGTTATTTGAACTTGTGTGGCCTTGTTAAATTTGAAAAAAAAATTAAGGTTACAGTATATCTTTTATAATCAGTTCACAAGATTTGAGTGCATTATCTTTAAATTGGCATTGCTTCTAGGTCTATGATTTTATAGTGTAATTCAAATTTCTTCTGAAATTATTATTTTAATTTCTTTTGACAACTCATTGATCCTTACAGTAGATTTAAACTTTTTTATTTTGTCTGGAGGCATTTTTGTTTCAGTCCAGCATTATTAAGGTACTGTGTATATCTCTTTTTGGCTGTGTCTGTTTGCCTCTAAAGGCCTCTTGACAAATAGATGCATTTGTCATGCATCTGTTTCTTTTATGCTAATTGTTACGCTGAAGAAAAGTTTTTGTATGATATAATATTGCCATTTTATTCTTTTGATCTTAATACTTAGGACCAAGACTTGAAAGAAATCACTAGAGAAGAAGATGATGAAGAGTTGGTAGTCACAGAGGTGCATAACATTGCTGAAAATAGTACAACTCATACTTTAACTTTGTCTCCAAAGGTTTATAGTGACTCAGACACTGATGAGGAATACTCTGAACCTGCAGAAGTAAGTCTTTTCTTCTTTTATATTCATTCAATAAGAATGATGTATTTGTCTGTGAGTATATGTAGTACATAATATATTCTCATTGTTTAAAGAGGGACTTTCAGAGGTGAGACTGAAGAAATTGATGAGATTAGAGCTTATAGAGATGGGAGAGGTATGCATCACACAAATATAACAGGTGTATGATTGGTGAGAGTTATCAATATTGTGAATAGTAGGATGATAGTAAAGATGAAGATAGATTACTTTGTGGAAGATGGGGCACACCTTCTCTAAACACTTATATGGAAGGTTAAAAAAGAGGTTTATTCTATGTAATGCATGAATGGAGTGTTGGGAAGCACATCTACTTTAATATATTTTACTCGTATGAGTGTGGATGTGGGATTAAATTCCTATTTGAGGTAATTGATTATGAATCTTGAGGTGTATTGTCATGGTAGTATGCCTTGCAACAGATGGTTCGGTGTATGAGATATGAAAGAAAATTAAATCACTAGAACATAACTCTGTTTGATGGAATGACACAGATTATGAATGGGGGACTTGGTCAAAAAAGATTCTTGATATCAGAGAAGTAAATAAGCATCCATGGGATTAACATGAGTTACATGCATAATATATTATTTGATGAAGTTACTTACAATTGATTACAATCTGGTACGTGGCATTTGGAGATATGAGACTTGTTTTTGGAATATTCCTAGGCTTAGGCACATGCTTGTTCATTGTATATAATATTATGCTTATGTTGAGGCTACTGAATATGTATTAATAATGAGATGCAAACAATTTTTTTCTTTTTAGTGTAAAGACCTTTATTCATGTTCTTCCTGCAAAGTGATCAGTGTATAACATTTGAGTTCTTATTGTATAGATGATATGTATCCTTTTCATTGAAAATTATAATAATAATGTTCGTTTATTCATTTATACAATGGTAAGCATATTGTATATACTGGACTTGTAATTTACATTTCAGATAAGCATAGACCATCCTCTTTTAGAGTCAAAAATGGCAAGCCAGCTTTACACTGAACGTGACTTCACAAGTCAACATTACAAAGTAAATGAAAGTTCTCCCAGTACGCTAAATACCAGCGTGGGATCTTCAAATGGTCCTGTAATGTTTGGAGGAGGTGATCAGAGCCATCCTGGAGGACTTCAGATGACAGCTAGGCAGACACAGGGTACGATTATATACTTATTAATTGAATAGATAACGTTCTATGCATTTTGTCCTTCTTTGTTTCTCTTTGTATATTGGATAGATAGCAATTGTCGTATGGTTTATTTTTTCCTAATAATTGTTACTCAGGTTTTTTTTAATATAATTAATCATTTATTTCTCGCGTTTCTCATTTTGTAATTTGATATCCTGAGTCAATAGATGATGTCTCCCTCTTTAAATTAACTTGGTCAGTTGCTGATTCTCTATCGAGGTAGATTTTCTTCATATCTTTATTTTTGACAAAATAGAAACCAATACAGCAAATCTCATTCTTACTCATTATCTCTTTCCTTTAGATATTATTTTGGTATTAAGCTGTTTAAAGTGTATTCTGCTGATTTATATGGGAGTTCCATCATCTCTGCCTTAACCAATATTGCCTAGTAAGCAATGGCATCACTTCCAATTTTGTGGTATTAGATAATATTTCTAAGATTTTTATGTAATAGATGTTGAGACAAAAGAAATTTTAGGAAGAAAAACAATCATGAGAACAATGAACGAAAAAAATAAATTTTATCACTCTTTTCTTTTGGAAGATAAGTCACTGCACATGTCATTCTTGCCATGTAGACTCTGTTTTCCTGTATGTGATTGCTTAGTCGCTCTATGTCTCTTTAGAGCTTTGGTATTCCATTAGGGACCCTGTAAAGCCTGCAAAGCATGTTTTTTAGAGCATAAAAAAAGGTGTATTGGTGTGCTTCAACTCTTATTTTCGTCAATATTGTGTGATTTTCATATTTGCATTTTTCCTTTGCTTGTGCATTCTGATTTACATCAGCTATATGCCTTTCAGGTTCAGGATTCACTAGCACTACACACTACGGCTCAGGAGAGTCTAGAGGCATCACCCCCACACAGTCTGGCAGCCTTGTGAGGAGTTCAGGTACTGGAGGAGGAGCTGGTGGTGGAGATGGAAGGCGCAGCAGAAGCACAAGTATATCTGAGGATGTCAATGCACAGCTAGTGGTGCTTCTTAGGCGACTCCAGAATGACATGGAAAATGTTCTCCATCGTCTTAACACACTTGAGACGCTTACTGTCACACAGCACCACACTCACTGCCATCACTGTCAGGTTAGTTTAATAGTTATCTGTATACAAATAAAGTAGTGAAATCGTGAATATAATTTTACTGTTTAATGTTCAAAATGTATGACAAGAAACACTCACTGCCGAACAGAGTTTGGTATTGCATCCTTTTACATATCGTAGCTACTTACTAGCGTTGTAAAGTCAACTAAGGAGTATTTAGCAACCACTATGTTAGATTAATTCTTCCTATTTGTAAGTCAAGAAGTTAGTTACTTTTGCCTGCTATACACTAATTTAGATTAACTTGTAAAGTCAAACTTAAAACTGTTGATCATATAAACTTTCGGTAAGTTGATTCAGTGATACATGATCTTTATAAACCATAAACTTCTGTATGTATTCAGTTATCCAAAGATGACATCATGACCCCAAGAGATTATTTTCATTTTTCAGTATTTACAGATATCTCCAAGGGTCATATATATATGTTTTGCCACTGGAATTTTCCCAATTCATGGCAAATACTCCTCTCCCACTGACAAATGCTTCTGGTCCTTAGCCAAAAACTTCTGTAACTCAAGCTTTCCCCCTCTCATTCGTTCTGATGGTTCTATTGCTTGCTCTACCATTGACAAAGCCACTCTCTTTGGCTTTCATTTTTCTGCCAACTCTTCTATAAACGATTCCAGTGCACCTGTTCCTCAGTCTTTACCTCTCTCTAACCCTATACCCTCCCTTATCCTTTCTTCACGCAAAGTTCATAAGGTTCTTCGCTCGCTAAAGACGAACAAGGCATTTGGTCCCGATGGTATCCCTGCAAAGTTCCTTAAGGAGTTTGCAGATGAACTGGCTCCCATGCTTTGCCGTCTTTTTCGCCTCATTCTGTCAACCAGTATCTATCCTTCATCTTGGAAGCATGCTGTAGTTCAACCTGTTCCTAAGAAGGGTGACCGCTCTATTCCTTGCAACTACTGACCTATTGCCCTAAACTCCTCTATTGCTAAAGTTTTCGGTACTTTGCTCAATTCTCACTTTTTGAAACGCCTTGAATCTAACTCACTTATCTCCGATCACCAGTACGGCTTCCGCAAGGCAAGATCCACTGGTGATCTCCTGTCCTATCTTACTCATGTATGGTCATCTTCTCTGAGGAATTATGGGGAATCTTTTGTCGTTGCCCTTGATATCTCTAAGGCTTTTGATAGAGTCTGGCACAAGGCTCTGTTGGCCAAACTCCCTGCCTATGGCTTTACCCCTTCTTTCAGTTCTCTGATTTCCAGTTTTCTTACTGTACGTTTTATATCTGTAGTTGTTGATGGCACGACATCTAGCCCTTTCTCCGTTACCAGTGGTGTTCCACAGGGCTCTATTCTTTCACCTACTCTATTCCTTCTCTTCATCAATGATCTTCTGCACTCCCCATCTTCCTCTATTCTTCATGCCTTTTCTGATGATTCTACCCTTCACTTTTCCTCTGCCTTTTCTTCACAACCTTCATCTGTTACTCGTAATCAATCTCGCATCACTCTTTCTTCTACTTTTAACTCCGATTTGACGAGTATCTGAGTGGGGCACTATCTGAGTGGGGCACTCAAAATTTAGTTAAATTCAATGCCTCCAAGACACAGTTTCTGGCTATCTTTTTATCTTCTTCTCCTGATAACCCTATTGTCTTCGAAACTTATGAAATTTACCCTCTTAACTCTATCAACATATTAGGAATCCACATAGCCTATAACTTGTCTTGAAGGAATCACATAATCCAAATTTCTAAATCTTCATAAAAAAAATTGGAGGTTTTGTTTCGTTTTTGTCATTACTTTTCCTCTTAAAATTTACAAAAGTCTTATCCGTCCCTGCTTAGAATACTGCTCACACATCTGGGATGCTTCTTCCTTTACTTATCTTCTTGATAGGGTTGAATCTAAGGCAGTCAGACTCATTAATGATCTTTCTCTTACTTCTAATCTGGATTCTCTCTCTCTTCGCCGTAAGGTATCTTCTCTTTCACTTTTCTATCGCTGCTCTGATGAGTTGGCGAGTTGCATCCCTCCCCCACTGCCGAGGCCGCGTAACACTCGCCAAACGGCCTCATCTCACAGGTACTGTGTGGAGATTTTTGTAGCTCGCAGATTGGTCGGTGCAGCAACTGCTTCTTCCCATCTACCTCCAGACTCTGGAACTCTCCTCCTCCTTCTGTCTTTCCTAATTCTTATAACCTTTTATCCTTCAAAAAGTAGATCTGTCGTCATCTCAGAGCTTAGTCCTCCATCTCTGGGTCCTCTGTACTTTGACTGTTTTTTCTGTCTGTCGTTTTCCTTTGTGTGACATTACCTCATCTCTACCTTGTCCTTAACCTTTTTCTTTTCCTTCGTCTTGGTATTTTCTCATGCCCGGGCCTTTATTGATGAGGGCAGTTTCTGCCTGTCCCAGTGTCACACATAAAAAAAAAAAAGTAATTCTTAGAATCTTTTGCAAATTTAGATTAATTTTCTGCATCTTTCTCTAATATGTATTGTTTTGTTTTTCACATCTGTGATATTGAAGAATAGGGTATTACATACCCTTTTTCTTGGGGTCTAGGAAGAGAGTTGCATAGTAATTTTTTCTTTTTTTAGCTTTGTTCTTCATTGTTTTCCAGATTAAGTTTGCTGATTAATTTGTCCTTAGGGCTTTCAAAGCTGGAGACAGTGAAGCTATTTGTATTGTTGACTGCTACAATCATACCACACTATCAAATATTATTATGGATTTTCTATTGTTTCAGTAAGACTTTATTGAAAAAAACTATTCTCTACCATTACTTGTTTTTATACCCCATAGTAAATAGTTCTGTACCACCCAGTTTAATTTTATTACTATTGATGTGTGTGTGCTAAATATATGGTAATTTTATTTTTTGGGTATTATTTATATATTCTTATATAAAAGTGGCAATCGATATGAACAGAATTTTATCTGATACTCTACCATATTTCATGAAGGATTTGCTTATTTTAGTAGCTTCACATTTCTATTGGTGTATCATAATTTTGCCAAGTTGATAGAGTATAAATAACAAGGGCTGTTGTTTTATAATACAATCATTTTGTATTTGTCGTTATAGTACTTGGATTATCAAGTCTTATGTTTAAAATATCTTACATAGACTTTTTAATCATATTTTCTCCTAATAACAGGTGGGTAGCAGTACAAGCGCAGCTACTCTGCGATCAGAGCGATCTTGGTGGCCCTTCCCTGAGTTATCTCCTCGTTCAACATTCTTCCTCTTGATTTGGCCTGTACTCTTGCACGGTGGCATAAAGTTTCTCCTTCTGTTACGATCACGACGACGAAGGCAGTAGACAGCATTTAATACAATTTTCTGTAATGTACCTTGTTAATCATTCTGTTAGAGAATTCAAGCTGTGTAAAATAGTTGGAAACTAATTGGCAGTAGCACTGTTAGGAGGACAAGCTTGATCATTACAGAGTGAAATTGGAGATGCAATTAATCAGTTTTTGTACAACATGTGGTTCAATTTTTCTGTAAATCGGTAGCTAATACTGCACAAATTTTGTCCAGAATAGAAACTCTATCTCAGGTTTTTAAGAAAATGTAATACTTTGTTGAGAACTTACTTATAACTGCTTAATTGAGAGTATTGAAAAGATATATGTATATTATTATGTAATCAAGGCAGTTACTGCAGAATTAGCATAATATGGTATATGTTAAACATATAGAAATTGGTAAATATTCCTCATTAAGAAAAAGATATATTCTAGTCCTTAAGTTTTGAATTTGCCAATGTACCAGGTTCTATACGATGCTAATAGTATTTTCGCATTCTATTCCTCTTGTTACAACTAATGTTAGGTTTCTTCCAGACTGGTTAGAAAATGTTTGGCCAAATTTGGTGATTGGCATAATTTTAGAACCTCCAAGTGTAGCAGCGATTATTGATATTGAATAATATTTCACCATATTTTATACAGACATCATCTGTTAATAATTTTTATAAGAATTTGCCGTCATGAAATGTAAAGTAAGATACAATTTTTTGTTGAAAAGTTTCTTGGCTCCCTTAGTGGAAAGATGGACATATTTACTTTATCTGCCTTTCAGGATCTATGCATTAGTATGCCATTTTTAAAGAAATTTAATGTCTTATTTAGAAAAGCATTATGGTAGTAATACTGGAAAACTGTGAAAGCACTCACTTCCTGACACATAATACTACAGGAAAGAAATGCCATGGTCATTCATGTTGAAAATAATCAACAGTAACATTATATATAAAGATTGGAAATGAAAAGTTTCGTGATGTTGAGTAAACTGACTTCAGTTGCTGCCAAGAGATTTTGTGCTTCTTTACTAATATTGTACAATATTTTACGATTTGCTTGACTGAATAAGGTCTGTGTTGCCAGTATAAACCGAGCTACATCTCTGTATCCACAAAAGTAACGATTTTTCTATATAAACTTGAATTTTTTCTTCATTGTGGGTTTGCACATTGAATTCTTATTTTCATATATTGCCCTACATCTTATATTATTCTTATATATATTGTGGAATTGCAAAGCTTCGACACATTTGAGGGGGACATATTCCATTGTAGTATACCTTGAATTTTTACCATTTTTAGAATATACCAGAGTGTTCAGCTATTTATCAAATAGTTTTAGTGGTTAGGTGGGATACCTAACTATATTGAATTCAAAATATTGCAATGTTTAATGATTACAGAGAGGATGTGTAAAGTAAACCATATTTTCTTCATCATGAAGAACTGATGTAACCATTGATTTTTTCCATAGATTCGACTTTGGTTTTAGAGGAACTTTCTATTATTTGGGCCAAATGTTCATTTATTGTCTTTATAGATACAGTGTATAATCTGGTTGCCAGTGTTTACAGATTTTCTTAACTCTTGCCAAAAGAAAGAGTTAGTAGCCTTGTATTATACCTCATAATCAATGGCAAATATAATGTCATAATAAATTTATGCCTCTACTCTGCTTAGAGAAATACAACAGAGGTTTGCTGGAACACCAGCACAAGTTTTCCATTTTTTTTTAATATAATACTTTCTTTAGTGCAGAAAAGTTTTTCTTAGGTGATCTGTTTTATATTATTTGTTTAGGACAAAAATGATATTTTCTTAATAGTGAGTCTATTGTGTTTGAACACTTTTTTTCATCAAAATTTTTTTTATATTGTCTTTTCAGTTTAAAGT
>JAXCGZ010006065.1:52500-72787 GCA_037179515.1 Halocaridina rubra
AATGCAAATAAAAAATGCAAGGAAAAAGAATAAAAAGTGGAAATGAATGACATGAATAATAGTGAAGATTGCATCAGAGTCTTGAAGTTCAATTAAATCAAATGCAGTACTATACTTTCTGAGCACAGAAACCCCTTGAACGTGTATTCCTTAAATACTTCCAATGAAGAGAAAGATCTTGGAGTATATGTATTTGACCATCTTCAACCTTGCTAGCCATATCTCAAAGACTGCAGCTAAAGCTAACTCCCTTGTGGGGCGCATAAGGTGCTCATTTATATATATGGACAAAAACATGTTTAGGTGTATTTATAAATCCTTAATTCGTCCCCACTTGAACGAGTTCAAAGAAGAGCTACTGCTATAGTGCCAGAACTAAATGAGCTACCTTATGAAGACAGACTCAAGACCCTGGGTCTCACAACACTTGAGGATCGGAGAATTAGAGGTGACCTAATTGAAGTATTCAAGATGATTCGTGGACATACTGACATTGACTCTTCTCAGTTCCTTAGATCATCCAGAAAGGCCCAGGCACTACTACAAGAAGACACCAATTCAAATTGGCTGTTCCACATGGCTGGACAAACAAAAGGAAAAACTTCTTCAGTGTCCGTATCATGAAACATTGGAACAATCTCCCAGCAGATGATGTAAATAGTAAAAGTGTAAATGCCTTTAAATCAAACTGCGACAAGTTTATCAGACTAAATTTGAGCCGGAGCACACATGAGATCAGTTCGGTAAGTAAAAACACCAAATTGACCCGTTTTTAAGGGAAAGGGTGGGTGGGTAAGCACATTACCTTTTAAACAGACGTTGGTGCTTGCATGGGATAATTAGATATCTTTGACTCAGGGTTTTACAGTTACTCTGATTTCATTTGTGATTATCTTGAGCCAGGTTTAATTTATATTGCAATGTTGTTGAAGTTATAATAGCGTTTTGATTTCGATTTTGGAAGAAAGAACCATTTTCATGGTTGAAAACGACTAATTACTCCTTGGCGAGCAGCAGATATTGCAGAGATTGACGTATGGTAAGTGTGAAATATGCTTTTGTGGATATTATCACGGGATTTTTTTTTATCGGTAAAGATTCTTTTTATGCGCCTCTTCAATTTTTAGATCAAACAGTTGGGAACACCTACAGTTTAGCGGGGCTTACCAGTGTTCAAAACCTACCAATAGATGGCGATAGGCTCTGACTAGAGAACTAGCGGATGAACACACAAAAAAATGGCAATAACAGGCATAAAAAACAATTTTTTACTATCCTAACTAAAAATACTTACCTAACCTCTTAGTCTGGGGGGCTTTGCCCTCTGGGACTCCCCATCTAACTATCCTAACTAAAAATGCTTACCTAACCTACATTCAAACTACTTACCTGAATGGAGGGATGAGGTCGTGGGTAGTTTACAGTTTAGCGGGCCATGCCGCTCAACGACCTCATCCCTCCACTCAGGTAAGTAGCTCGACTGAAGGTTAGGTAAGTATTTTTAGTTAGGATAGTAAGAGGGGGTTCCCAGGGGGGCTAAGAGGTTAGGTAAGTACAGTATTTTTAGTTAGGATAGTAAAATTAATTTTTGTATGCCCATTGTCTCCAATTTTTGTTGTGTGTTCATCTGCCAGTTCTCTAGTCAGAGCCTATCGCCATCTATTGGTAGGTTTTGAACATTGGTATGGCCCGCTAAACTGTAGGTGTTCTGAGGTCGTTGAGCGGCATGCCCCGCTAAACTGTAAACTACCCAACAGTTGTTTTTCTGATTGGTGTCGATGTTTATTTTCATTCTGGTAATGGTTTTTAGGAGAGGTAGAGGTTGTATAGATCAGAGTTTTATAGTTAGGCAGTTATGTGAAAAATATTTAGCAAAGGGTAAGGATGTGTATTTTGCATTTTTGGATCTGGAGAAAGCATATGATAGAGTTGATAGAGAGGCAATGTGGAATGTTTTGAGGTTATATGGAATTGATGGTAAACTGTTGCATGCAGTGAAGAGTTTGTATGAGGCAGTTGAGCTTGTGTTAGGGTAGGGAATGAAGTTAGTGAGTGGTTTTCAGTGAGTATGGGACTGAGACAGGGATGTGTGATGTCATCATGGCTGTTCAATTTGTATATTGATGGATCCGTAAGAGAGGTGAATGAGCGAGTGCGTTGTCGAGGTTTGAGAATGGTAGATGGGGATGATAACGAGTGGGAGCTGAATCAATTGCTGTTTGCAGATGATACTGTGTTGGTGACAGATTCAGAAGAGAAGCTGTGTCAGAATTTGGAATGGTGTGTGAGAGAAGGAAGTTGTGAGTGAATGTGGGAAAGAGCAAGGTTATGAGGTGTACAAGAAATGAGGATGGTGCTGGATTGAATGTTATGTTGAATGGAGAGACACTTGAGGAAGTTGATCAGTTTAAGTATATAGGCTCGGTTATAGCTGCAAATGGTGGAGTGGAAGCAGATGTGTGTCACAGAGTAAATGAAGGATGTAAAGTGTTGGGTGCATTGCAAGGAGTGATGAAGATAAAGGGTTGGAAATAAATATTAAGAACGTTTAGTATGAGAAAGTGGTTGTGCCAACTGTGATGTATGGATCAGAGTTATGGGGTATGAAAGTAAGTGAGAGACGGAAACTAAATGTGTTTGAGATGAAATGCCTGAGGAGTATGATTGGTGTATCTCGGTTTGATAGAGTTAGGAATGAAGTGGTGAGAGCAAGAACGGGTGTGAGGAGAGAATTTGCAGGCAGAGTAGATATGAATGTTCTGAGATGGTTTTGCCATGTTGAAAGGATGGATGATGAAAGACTGCTGAAAAAGGTGATGAATGCGAGGGTTGATGGGAGAAATGCTAGAGGGAGGCCTAGGTTTGGGTGGATGGATGGAGTAAAGAGAGCCCTGAATGATAGGAGGATGGATGTGAGGGAAGCAAGTGAGCGTACTAGGAATAAGAATGAGTGGCGAGTGATTGTGAGGCAGCTCTGATGGGCATCTGGTGTTACCACGGGGCTGCATCTTACAGAGGTAGCCCTGTGGTAGGGGAGTTGGCATTTATGAAGCGACACAGGTTGTGGAAGAGCCGGGAGGATGGGCTGTGGCACTCCAGCAGTGCCATCTGAACGGTCGCTAGCTCCCTCGTCATTGCCCATAGAGCAAAGTAATCCCCTTGTTGTTTCTTATTTTTATGTCGGCTACCCCCCAATTGGGGGAGACAGCCAAGGTAGATAGATAGAATTGTTTTTTTTCTTCTCGGAAATCACCATTGTGTGTGTGTGTGTGTGTGTTAGGACCAACATTGGTGGGCATGACCTGTAATAAAGTCACAAATAAAAGTTACATGTTAGGTTAGGTTAGACTTATATCTGTGACTTTTTCTTTACCTAAATTATCATTGGATACTTATATAATTGAATGTAACATACCTCTAGTAATTAAACTGATCTAACCTAAGCTGCAGGGTAAATTTGGTCTTCCCACGGCATCTTGGCACATTTTAGGATATGGTGGTGACTCAGGTTTCCTGGGTAGGCTATTAATGGGGTGCATAAAACGAATCAACAGAGTTTTTCTCCTTAATATATTGCATATTTAACAACCTAATTTCCCATTGGCAGTTTTACATTTTAACATTAGAAGTAAAGCCCATGTGCCTGTAAGTACAATTTTTTGTAAAGTTACATATGAATAAAAAAAAAATTCAAATGTAAATTATTTCAGACGAGTATTACTAGCCCAGTTGAGGATAATTTTATATCACCACTGCATTCTTGGTATAGGTTAGGTTATACTCTGTTTTGGTTTTTTGGCAATATGTTTGCAGAATTGAAAACGTCCTCATTCTTAAACATTGTTATATTACAATTACCCTCCTCATTGTACTAAGTCAGGACATTGATTGAATAAAAATGTAATCTCAGCATGTCGGGTGTGTTGAAGGTTAGGTATTCTGGTGTGTTTTTTTCCCAAAGTTAGTATGTACCTTTACAAAAAATTTTACTTGTAGATGACTCTTTCTGCCTACTTTGAGCCATAGGAGCCTCTCAGCAATCTAGTGCTTCAGTTTTGAAACTATGGAGCTATTTCAGTTCCCAGTTAAGGCCACTCTCTTTTTAAGATAATAGATAGGAAGGGTAGCATAGGAAGTAAACAGAGAACAAATGGCATTTTCCTTGCCCTTGACTATGGTTGAAAAAATCTCTTAACTTACACTACTTATTCCAGACTCCGTTTGCTTGGCTAAATTGTTATTTGTTTTGATCACTGGGATGATTTCGTATTATATAAAGACTCTTTCTATTTTTGATCATGCACATTTCATGCCATACACTTTAAGATATTTGAGATAACAGAAATCTATCACTTGAGGGATGGTACTGTACCCTCATACTTATGTCTAAGATATTCTGTTAAAGATGGCCTGCACAAACCATATTGGAACCTCCAGAGTGGGAAGCATGATCTAATTCACCTGAGCTAGTGTATGGTGATACTATTTACGCTAATTAGAATGACTTTCATTAAACATAAACTGCCATATTTCATGTTATGATAATTTGTTTGCAATTTGATAATTTTTTAATTCCATACAGATAACCATTTAATCTGTTCTTATTCCTGCAGCTAATTAAGAATTGACATACAGTATTTGAGAAATTTGAGAGAAAATATTACCTGTTGTTACACTAGTGAAAACAGGTACAGTATATCTAATAATGCAAAAGTACATACTCAACCTTCTTCCTTTTTCTTCTCTCAGACTGAATCGTTATGTACTTTTAATATTGTAAACTCCAGATTGATATTTTGCCTTTTCACATTAGTTATTAGTCATTAGAATAAATCTGTTTGCAGTGGCGGCTTGTGTATAGGCACTGCAGAACTGCAGCACCCCTTGTTTTCACTCGATATTGTCGATAACATTCAATATGATAATTTTTTCTTTATATCTTTTTTTATACTTGTACATTATATACTCCTTAAAGCTTAATGTCAGTAGCCATCCCCTTGTTCATGATAATATTACTAAAATCCTTGTACAGAATGTGCGCTTCACAGTTCCAGCGATGCAGTGTGTGGCTGTTGTGCGCATGCTCACATGTCCGAGATAAGAAGCTGCACTCTAGGTAGAGAGAGCACTGTCGCTCTCGCAGTGCCAACCCTTTTGTGCAAGTGTAAGGTAGTGTTTCTTTCTGACTCGGCATGTGTTGTGCTTAAAACCGTATACCATATCCTTGAATGTAATAAAGTGTAGAATTAGAAGATCATCATGCTTCCAACTATTCTATATAATGCAGAGTATTTTTCGGCTCTTTTATTTTACAGAAATTTTAAATAATTTGTCCATGTTCTCCTTGCATCCAAAGGAATGCTATGAATCCTGAAAGACTAAATACACTTGCAGTGATTTTAGTAGTGAAAAATTTCCTCATCAGTCATCCAGAGATCAAAGAAAAATATTACTCTTTTTGCACAAAGTAAACATGACGAATGGATTTCGTTTTTGAATTAATGGATCAAGCTTGAACTGTAACAATTTAGGGAATTAGTAAGTAATTTTTTGTTTTGTTTAGGATTTTATCAAGTTTATGTATAAATGTTCCTTTTATATGTTTGTTTAGTTTTACACAATATTAAAACAATGGCTAAAAATTTTCTGAAGCAGCACACCCACTAAACTCAGCTACGAGCCACCACTGATTGGCAGTACGTATCTGGATAGGATACAGCATGCCAGCTAAGGGTCAATTGCATTTTAGTTCAGGGTACGTTCTTGGAACTGGTTATAGTTACTTATATCTTGCAACAATTTCATGACTTGTTATACTCTGTGATATTTGTAAGCAACACATTACTGGCAGAGAGAATGCATAGACTTTTGGAAAGTATCCCCCAACATTTCATATCCATAACCTTGTTCCTTGTCATGGTAGTGAATGGAAAAAAAGAGTTGCTAATAAAGTGATACTCAAAGAATAAAATTGCCGTTATACTCAAAAGTCTTTATTTTTAGGACTTTACAACAACACTTGTTAAATACCAAATTTGAGCTTCTATAAACACCAGTTTTATTATGTTTTCCTCTCAAGCAAAAAAACAAGAAAATGGAAAAAGATAAAAATATACATTGTAAATTGGTCAGTAGCTCATATTTGGGGAGGAGCTAGATAAAATATTATATTTTTGTGATAGTTATAATAATAATGAAAATAGTAACAATAATAATAATTATTATAATAGTAATAATACAATTTTGTTTCCTATTATATCTTGTATCTATTTATTCATTTATTTATATTACAATTGAAAGCAGTGTCCATGTAGCTCATTGGAAAGAGTTTTGAAATGGAGAATATTCCTATATACATGTCTGTTTATATTTATATAGACCCCAGGAAAAGCGTCAACACCACTCGCTCACAAAAAAATAAAACATATAATAGTAGTGTAAATAAAATGAAAACATCCTATGAAAGCATTGTGCTTTCAGTACGGGAGCTTAACACACGGATTTTTTATATATATATATAGATATATAGTTTTTCTTTTATCATTTATTAAGAATATAATAGTTCTGACATGACCATTTCTAGTATGTCTTAGCCAGAATTATGGCAGCAGAATAATGTATTTATGTGTTATTTTTGTACTTCTCACGCTCTCTCAAGGGCCCTCTTCTTATCATTGGATGCACTTAAGGTTTTTGTGTGTGCTAAGGTTTTATACAATGCCTTTAATATTAAGCTCGATGGGTGGCGCTATTCAAAGTCCTCTTGACAAGTTCAGGGATTTTTCCTGCTGGGAAATATATGAATTAATTTTTTACTGGCATAATATCAAGCCTTGTGCTATGTTCACCAGAACCCTTCAGTGAGCGTGATGGGAAGCAGCATCATTATTAGCATGATGCATATTAAGAAGTCACGTTTTCACATTCTTTGTTTGGTCATTATCCAAAGCCTCTCTTATTTTCTAATTCCTAGTGCCTGGAGATTGTATGTATATATATATATATATATATATATATATATATATATATATATATATATATATATATATATATATATATATATATATATATATATATATATATATATATATATATATATATATATATATATATATATATACACCAGATGTGTTTTTTTATTTTGTTAATAACTCATGTAGATTTAGGATAGAGAAAATTTGGTCACAGCATTTTGTCCTCTTTGTAAATCACTTCTTTTGGTTTGTTAATATTAATTGGCATATACTTATACATTGGCAATTTACAAGGAATACGCATATGCTGCTCTTTTTCATTTTTTCTTTAAATATGTGGGCTTTCATTTAGTATTTCATTATTACAAACATTCATAAAATAAAGATGATCTCTTTAGAATTTTGTCTCTATTTATGAAGGTGTTGGAGATAAATTGGGATAACAATACGTGGTACTTGATGTCAATCAAGTGGACCGTGATATAAGCAAGAGTATTTTATCTTGTTTTTCATATAATGTCCAACTTTCAACCGCTTAAGCTATAATATTTTTTGTCTTCAACATTTAATGTCTCACTATTAATCCCCATTTTAGGATGGACACAGATGGATTTAAGCCGAGGAATTCAAGTTGGATGCCCTGCCTATCTCCTTGATGTGGACTCAAACTTGGGTCCATCACCTCCCGAGTCAAGCACTACTCGCTATGGTATGGCAGTTCCCTTTTATACTATGATAATCATGTCCTTAAAATCCTATAACACCTTGTACTTATATATTGCCAAGACAGCTTTTCTGCACTACTTTATGCCTGCACATAACCTTAGATTTCATTGAGAACACTATTCCAGGTGTTACACTTAGTGCTCATAAATAGTTGCGATGTGTGTTTACCTTCTTTGCTTTGTCTTGTCATGGATTCTGTTTAATGGAGATATATAGTTGGGATCTCTTATATTATGGATGTTTGTATAATATTGCATTTATATTACATATATATAATAATACAAACTTTAAAATAAATTACAGTTTTTAGTATATATATATATATATATATATATATATATATATAATATATATATATATATATATATATATATATATATATATATATATATATATATATATATATATATATATATATATATATATATATATATATATATATATATATATATATATATATATATATATATATATATATATATATATATATATATATAATAACAGTAAATATACCCAACCATTTTTCACCTTTGTAAATACTTTATCTGTTCATATTTAACATAAACACATTTTGGTCTACACTTTAGACAGTGTATCTGTCAGTAGTTGGATAGTTATTAGGAAGTTTGCCATTATTAATGATATGCCTTCTAGAGATGTAGCAATTCTGTTTTTACTGTAAATATCTCACGGAATCAGTTAAAGTCACTTTAGTAAAGTTATGCCACCTACTGCTCGGACTCACATGTTGCAGTTGTGATCCATTGTGCACTTCTAGGGATGTAATAAAACAGTACTTTATTCTTCATTAGCACTTATAAGTAAAATCTTTCCAAACCCCGAAAATCTTCAGTTTCAGAATACTGTATATAAAATTTAGGACAGTGTCTATTGCAATTCTATATACCTAATTCATGATGTTACTGTATACATTGGTCATAAACGTTGAGAAAATAAAAGCATTCCTTTTAACAAATACTTAACTTCATTTTCATCTGTTTCCCTCTGTTCAAATAATGTTCAAATAACCCTTTAAAATATTCAAGTGAAAAGGCAGTGTTTGGTATTTTTTCAGAAAACTAGAGTTGCTTTGGCATTTGTGATTCTCATAATGTAGGCATCTTATTTTTCAGCAGTGGAAAAAGGCCTTTAAACATAGGACTTCCTGGAATATTCTTGTTACATATAATAATTATGGTAATTTACGTGCAGTTGCTGCAATGAATCAAAAGCTTTACAAATACTGTATCAAATTATTTGCCATGGAAATGGATGAATGAAAAATTTACAGTGGGTAATTGATAGTCGATATTAGGACTATGATAGATTAATAGCTAACAGTTTGACTGTTTTTTTATCTAGAGAACTATGTATAACTTCTTGTTGCTACATTGCTTTTGTGTGCATAATGGTTTAGTAGTAGTGTGTGTTTCAGATGCATTTTCATCATGTTTCACCAGTTAATACAATAACTAATAACTTAATTGTTCCTGTTAGTAGCGCTGTCTGGGTGTTTTTTGCATACATATAGCAGTTATTTTTTATTGTTTGCATATATTTGAGTTGTTGTCTAGATGGAAAACATTTGTAGCTGGCTGCAAGAAGCTATCAGAATCTGCTTTTGATATTATCTAAGTAGCTACCTTAATGTTGTATGCATATCTGCTTGTATCTTAGTATTGCATTTTTTAAAGTGACTAATGTTAATATGAACTTCAAGAGCTATTTCAGTTTTCCTTACACTGGCAGTGATGGGCTTTTTTCTTCAAGGGCATTACAATTGTATGTTTTCTTAATAATAATACAACTATTCATACACCTCACTTGCTGTCTCAGGTTAAAGGCTGTGTCAGCAGTTGCACAGAGGGAACATGAATAGGGAAGACTTTTATAAAACTGAAACTTTGAAAATACATGTACTCTCACAATGCTATGACTGTAATGCAGTGGAGATTGTACTCGTTTCTCACTTCTATTTTTTTAAATAGCAATAACAGTCTTCTGTTATTTTTGCTTAAATTAAAACTAGCAGCTACTGACAAACTTCCCATTAAAAAAAATTTCTCAACATATATCTGTACTTAGATATTATATATCAGTCAGTTTGCTACTGATCGTTGTAGTAAACTTTAGATGGATAGCATTTATGCATCTATGAAAAGTGTATTAAAGGAGGTGTCCTTGTTAGTAGCGATGCATTTTTACTTATCTTAGTATGCTTGTTTGTGGCAAATTGTCTCTTAACCCAAGCATGTTTGTATCTCTTTGTATACTGTGTAGATAATAAAGATCTTTAGAGCAGTATTTCCATGTAGTATCAAAATTAACTTTGTTTGCGTTTTACAATGAGTGTTTTTGCTGTAGTTTTGGTCTCTTAAAACCTAAGAATCATATGCTTAGCTATTTACTCAAATTATACAAGTATGTATAGTATATATATGTGATCAACATGCTGCAGATATGTCCTGTATTAAGTTGAACAACTTTATAAGTGTGCTATTTATCATTATTGTCTGCCTAAAACCTGTACGAAATTAAGAAATAGCTGTTATATCCTTTCACTGAGTTAATGTCATGTTTTGGAAGTGCTGTGATTAGCTCTGATAATATGGAAATCTTAAACATGAATATTTTAAAAGGTTGCAGTGTTAAATGCCTTTGAACAAGCCTGTCCATATTTAGCTGTATTACACTGTATTATTGAAATTTCAAGCATATGTATTCAGTTCTCTATGTTGTTTGTATCCATCATGTATATGGATTCTGATACAGAATACCTCTAATATTCTATGGATATATAGTTATACAGTTTCCTGTTTTTGTAAGATCTTTATGTACACTGTCTTCCAAAAGTTTTCTCCTAGATATATTCAAATACAGTATGCTGTATTTATAAAATATTAAAGTACCTTATATGCATTCAGTCGCAGTTTGCTCCATTAGCTTCATTTTCAGGCATATGTGTATATATCCAGTATACTGTACTGTATTCTTTAAATTTTCAATGATATATTATAAACATATGCTGTTTTCTGTATTTTTAACATATTTTATACACTATATACCAGTATAGTATCCTGTATTTTTAATATATTCAAGTAAAAGTATTCATATACAGTATCCTGTCTTTGTAAAATAGTTAGATAGATGTATTTAAATCCAGTATTCTGTATAAGTAGCGTTTGTAAGCATGTGTGTTCAGATACAGAATACTGAATTATTAAAATTTTCAAACATACATTTTCATATGCAATACACTTATCTATGTAAAATTCTGTGTTCAGGTACAGTATACTGTATAGGTAACTTTTTTCTATATATGTATTTTGATACAGTAAAATGTTAGTAGTAACTTTCCAGAAATATATATTCAAATAAAAATTACTGTACTCTGTCAGCCTCTTTTTTATATGTATGTTTTTAAATACTGTGTTTATTACAGCTGCTGCAAGTATATGTATGCATATACAGTATTCTGTGTTGCTAACATATTCAAATTAAATATTATATATATATATATATATATATATATAATATATATATATATATATATATATATATATATATATATATATATATATATATATATATATATATATATATATATATATATATATATATATATATATATATATATTTACTGTATATATTTTCCAGAGAGCTTCCATTCTGTATTGTGTTTCACCTACAGTGCAACTTTTGCTCTAAAGACTGAGTACAATGCAGTCTGAAATATATCAGCATTCCTGTCATTTTTTTTTACCGTTGATGTAACTTTCTTTTGATCATATATATATATATATATATATATATATATATATATATATATATATATATATATATATATATATATATATATATATTCTGTAATTTATAATGTTTGATATTATAACATGCAGTATATGAAAATTGGAAAGTCCCTAAATATTCACAAAGATTAATTCAATCATAAGTTTTATAAGACTAAATAATTTGGGTATTTTTGGTATGTGTCAAAATGCTGTGAGTTTTATTTCAGTAGATTATAAGATAAAGTAACTGAGAATAATTGGACATGGTAGATATGTTGCGAATATACAAAGATCTACAATTAGTTTTTGTTGATCATATTTCTGGTACCTATTGTGAAAATATTTCCAACACAAAATTGTTGTGTCTTGTTAAATAATATGATTTAATTATGTGTTATATGGTTGGGTAATTTTTTGTTCATTTATAAGCATACTAATCCATAAAATTGATAGAAATTTGTGAGATGAAACAGAATAGCTGCAGCAGTGTATTCTTTTAGGGATTATTAGTGACTTATAGCACTATGTTATGAACATTTCTAGAATGACAAACCACATTTAGTATTAACTTTATGACAATTTCAAGTAGTTTTTCTTTTTGGTATTTTACATGAATTGTAGCATATCATTTGAAAACAAGAAAAAATAATGGCATATTTCATGCAGCATCAAGTTATTAATGGTTTCAAAGAAACCTTTAGTACTTTATGCAATGCATGGTATTAGATTGTTAACAAAAGAAGATGACAAACAAAGTACAAACTTAAGCTATTGGATTTTTAATTCATATGGAACAACATCTGCAAACCACTAGGAAAACTGAAACTTGGAGTTTCATCATAGAAGTTTGAATCCTTTTCACTGGAATCCTTGAATCTGAACTAAAGCAAACTCAAAATTTGAGGCCAAGGAACCACTACACATATTTGACTGAGGCAGTTTTTCTTTTCTTTTTTTCTTTTTTTCTATTAATCTGCATGCACATATTTCTGTTAATGACTGCACTCACATACAACGTAATCAAGACAAGTACGTACAGTAGACAGTATTATCTGCTTTTTATATATATATTTTTTTAAGTTTTTGTAGCCTATGAGACATTTCACATAGAAATTATATTTTCTTTCACAAGTAAGTTGCACATATATCTATGGATTTTTCAAAATGTTTGCCTGGTGAAATACTTTCATTTAATTTTCTTTATATGGTTTTTATAAATTTTCCATATATATATTTTTTTTGGTACGACACTTCAATCTGTTATTAAATTCCCTGTGTCAATTTATATTATGTGGATGTATTATATATACGATAATGGAATGTTAGGGTGGATTTGGGGGGGAGAAATGTGGTAAAATACTTTTCTTCCTTAATGGTACTATAATCCAAAGCACCACAAGTGCACTCCCTGTCTTGAGCTGACATCATAGGTGAGTGCACTTGAAAGGCTGGTAGACACTTCAGACACTCACTTGTTATATGTATACATATGCGCATCCAGTCACGCATACACACGGACTTATTCTGCATAGGTTACACCTATCGTTGCTTTGCTCATTGTTCATATATTATTATTATGAGTTATTATCACACATAGACAAAAGACACTGAGGCACACCCTTCTTATTGTCCAGGTCATGTGGCCAGGGTAGAGGAAGCCAGCAATTGTTAAGTCACACTGCCCCCTCCAAAACCTCTTTTTTGCATTGTTTTCTTACTCCTACTCCATTGCTTCTTTTTCTGAACACAAGAAAAAGCTGTTTACATTTGTTTGGAGGAATGCACACTTAATCACTCGCACGCTTTGAATTATGTGATTTTTATGCATCACTGGTGGGTTTTTGGACAAACAGTTCTTATGTATTGTGAACAGAAACCATGGATATTGCAATGAAGGCTGAAAAAGATTAATGTTAATAAATTAGCTAGGCATCAGTCCCAGTATGCTTTAAAGAAAACACCATATCATCACCGCCACAAAAGGAGGACCAGTCTTTACACTAATAGGCACCCGGGTGCAGCAAAACCTCTGTGCCGTATTCCTTGGCACTACATAATAGCTTTGAAAAGTCATAATAAATGATTTCTTTGGAAAAATTTCCAGAATATAATGTACAACTCATCACTTAACGCTAAGTTATCATAAGAAAATTGTCATTGGTTATTGAGGTTAAAACCTCTTCTATCCGCATTTCCTAAAACCAATCTCACAGCCAATGTATGTTGCTTATTTGACATAAAATTACAAGTGGAAGAATCTTCTGTGGCTGGGATTGCTTTAAATGCTGCTAATAATAAATTTCTTGAAAAGAACTATATTAAGCGCATCCTAGCAAGTTGTGAATATTGCTTTTGTTTACATTTCATCAGTATTTTGGATAGGGAGTAGTTATATTATAAATATTATCTCAAAGTAGCATTGGTGGGGCTGTTTCAGTAGGCACACAGACAAGCTGGGGGTCCCAGTAAACGTGTAGAAGTAATTTATGGATGGGCTGTAATAGGGGCAATAGTCAACTTTCATTTCATTGCTTTGCTAGTCTTTATGGTAGGAATGGTTGGGCAGGAGAGAATGCAACAAGCTCATGAAGTAAATGCAGAGGACATAGATCAGACATGGAAACTTTACCAGGCGTACACTGCGAGATTATAATGAGATGGGCGGACATAGGACGTGTGAACACAGGCTGGTGGGCGGAGACAATCACTTGGGCGCAGGCTTAGCAGCAGGCAATTATAGCAAGGACATCATCACTGGAGGGAGGGCATGTAAGGGCATTAGCGGTGGGCAAGGGCAGTGGATATACACTCAAGAACTGGGCTGTGGGCATATAATCATACCCAGTTGACTCCAATCTTGGAAAAAAGGGTCAGGCAACTATGATACTTAATGGGACTCCCTTCCACAATTGTTGCCTCACGCTCACTCACACTGCTGATATTTTGCATCATCTCTCATGGGAGAAGTGATTTTCATATACTTCACCATTAAACACTGCACAAGGCTTTTTTATGCCAAGAATGGCACTTTCATTTTACTAGCGGACTATTGCCACCACGTAGGGTGCACGACATTACAGTCTGTACAACAAGAACAACAATAACAACACAACGACAACTTGGCTTAAAGTTATGATCACAGATCAGACTATTTCCAAAGGTTCGTTCCTTAGAAGGAACACTTGACGCCCGAGCCAGGCTCCATAGGGCGCACCAATCACAGTCAACCATCACGCACGCGGCAAATATCATCTTGGGGGAAGAAGGTGGTGGTGGTGGTGGTGGCAGCGGCGGTTGTCCCTCCTCCTCCCCCTTCACCTCCTCCTTCTCTAATTCTATGTTGAAGGCCGGCGGTTATGAGCACCCGCATTCTTCAACCACCATGCGAGGCACGTCACGCTTGATGATGTTAGAGTATTCATCTAGATATATTAGAGACATTTGTGAAAGCTTAGTGGGTGCACAGCATGGTGTGAGTGCACCGGGAGCTAGATGTCGACGGAATTCTTCCATGACATTGGAATAGAAATTGGGATAAGTGTCTGGTGTCCTATAGACACTGGAACACGAGCCTTTGCAGTAGTTTGCATTATACCCACTGGGTGCTATGATCCAGTCATCCCACCCTAGGTCTCTAAAGGAGATAAAGAGATTCTCCTTGCAGCATAATTGGGTGTTTTTATCACACTGAAGAGCACGACGGGATAGACGTCGTGAGGGGGTAGGTGCTGTGTGCACCACCAAAAAGGGAATATGGGCAGCCTCCAGTCGGCGAGACCCAGGTTTGTGAGCACCCTTGTGTTTACGTGCTGTGAAAAGCTCTGCTTTTAGCTCCCCACCACAACTGCTGCAGTCCACAAGGAGACGCAAACGCTCTCCGGGTCTGGTGAACCACTTTTGTACAGCTTGCGTTACATCTAATTGGCGCCATCCCACCGAAGTGTCTGTTACCTCATGGGATGCTATCATCTTACTCTGGAATCAAATGGAATTCATAACTGAATATGAATATATTAACTACTTAAGAAAATGTTGGTTGTTAGATGGTAAAGATTTATAAATATTTAAGTCACCTATAATTATAAGATTTTAAATCAGTATGTTAACAGTTGTTGAATATACACTTATTCATTTCATAGCAAAAGTAAATCTATCCCTCAAAATTGTATATCTATAAACTGCGAAATGTGGATGGGCATAACCGTCAGAAAAAGCATTGCTATTGTCGTTGATATAAGTTTTATGTTATCTTTATATATGTATTTTGAGGGGAGAAATGAGATTATTATGGAAATAAAGCTTGAAACTCAATTTGATAGTGAAACTGCTAAAGTTTGAAATTTGAGTATTTAACATTGTTAAATGTTATCAGTTCAACTGAAGGTCGCCACGAGTGATATTTTGTTGAAAAAAGAAAAGTATGTAATGAAAAGTCACGTATATACCGAGTACTGAATATACATCGTTGAGACCGAAAATATTTGTTGGCATGGACAACTATGATATTTCCAGAACCAGCGTCTGATCATTTGAATCAACAAGTGGGCTTATAAACACCTTGAAAACTTATTGACATGAAATATAAGTCTGTCACGTTAAATGAAAATTAATCTATGAACAAGAAGATTGACAGTGTCTTAAATATTCCTTTTTTATGGAGCATAATGACGGTTCAAAACAACTCTGTGGCTATTATAAAGATTGTGTTCTAGGCTTACATAAATATATGAATATAAGATAATTAGAGGAATGCAACACTGAAGTAACTTACCACGGGAGCTGTAGTAGATCTGGTTCTGGATGACCCTTGTCGGCCATTATCATCGGGTGGCACTCGGAAGACCCATAGCATGGTTCTTGAACGGGTTGGCAAAATAGATGATGATGATGATGAAGAAGAGGACGAGGAAGAGGAGGACGTAGATGATGCACCTTGATCGTGGTGTCTGCCGGCTCCTGGTGGTCGACTAAAGTAAACCCATAGCATGGCCTCGGTGACACGCAGAGATCCGACGTCTGCATCACTCTGGGTGAACTCTAAAAGGGTGTGGTTGTTGAGTGGTGGACCTGGAGAAAGAGAAAGCAGTAGTAGCATATTATTTTAACTGCCTTTTTTAAGTAATTCATTATTATTATTATTATTATTATTATTATTATTATTATTATTATTATTATTATCATTATTATTATTATTATTATTATTATTATTATTATTATTATTATTATTATTATTAGTAGTAGTAGTAGTAGTAGTAGTAGTAGTAGTAGTAGTAGTAGTATCCTTAATGGAAAGTAGGAATGCTCCCTGTGAATTTCCAGCATGCCAACTAAAGTAACTAAAAGGGGATAAAGGAGCATGTGGTCCTCAGTGACTCCTTCCAGAATATATGGCTATGCTAGCAAACAATAGAAGGTAGAGGCGAGGAATGGATTGGACTGAATGAAGTATCACTATATCCGTTCTTCATTGATGGTAACGGCAACTCGTCCAGCTTTTGTAATAGGTCGCGCCAATCCATGATAGAAAACATATTCTTTGTAGAGAAACTTCATTAATACAGGTGCGTTATGGAAATCTAATGATAATAATACAGATGGACTAACCCTTTAAGAGATTTCTGCTCAGACTACATTGGAAGTTTATGTTATTTAGTGATATCTTACTACATGTAGTATCAGTGCGTACAAAAATGTGCATACAAAAATGTGTATATTGTGGCTCTCGTTCAATATGATGTCTGGCATTTTGATACTCAGAGTAATTTTGAATGAGTAATCCATACTATTAATAAATTATGCCATAAATAAATGGAACATGAAGCATATTAATGGTTAAAGGTTGCCGGTGTTTCAGTTCCGATATCCATCTGAGATGCTCCTCAGAACGTCAGCCGGGGCAAGCCCCAACCCCCCACTGTGGTGCCCATCACAGCGGTGACCTTCCCAGTAAACAGCTTAAACTCTCGGTCCTGAGCGGGAACTGATCTGTCGACCTCACGAATGCGAGGCCAGCGCGTTACCACTTACTACACGTACATATAGTAATTTATTATACTACACTTTCAAAACTGGCTTGCTAGAGGTCTTAATCTTGTTTTTTCTAGAATACATTTGGCAAAAGAATCTTTGCTTTGAATGTATAGGTGTTGAAAACAGAAACATTCAAATGATTTATAATGTTGCCTATCCTTTACATGTAAAGTCTGTCTGTCAGTTTCTCTCTCTCTCTCTCTCTCTCTCTCTCTCTCTCTCTCTCTCTCTCTCTCTCTCTCTCTCTCTCTCTCTCTTCTCTCTCTCTCTCTCTCTCTCTCTCTCCATGATTTTGTGCAATGCAGCAGTATTGAGTTACTTCAAAGCTTGATTTGAAGAAAAAACTCTATCATCCTCTGTTAGATCTTGCAAATTTTCCAATACCTCGTCTCCATCTCTAAACAGAGCCATCTTATACTTCCTTATCTCGTCTCCATTCAAAGGAGTTATTTCATAAAGTAGTTCCTCGTTCCAGTTTCGGAACCGAGTCCTTCCTTTATCCTGCATCTGACCCTGCTCTTAATATCGGGTTGTGTCTGCATTTACACCGTGATACATTTGTTTTGCTTTTGACGCAAATAGAGGTTATTTTATTCAGTATATATCGTTATTTTTTGGTGCTCTTCTCTCTCTTTGTCAGAATACTATAATAAAAATTAATATCTTTTAAGGTGTACTTTTTTGTAGAGATATCCCTCCCTAAATTAATAATAAACCTACGGGATTTTCAACCCTTATTTCACTATCTGACCAGTCTTCTATTATCGTAATTTTTCACATTGTTCAGCGAATTTGGATTTTTTTTTTTTTACCGTCGTGTGTCTGCCTGTTTGCCTGTATATTTTTATTTCGTTCTATCTCCCGGCATGTCCGTTTTTCTGTTGCATTAGCAGGTTGTGTGTGTTATCTGGAGATCTGTAACACTATTAAAAATGTTTTGACGGGGCTGGGAACAGAGATAGTCTCTCGCATGTCCATTTTGAAATATTTTTTGATATGAGAGGCAGTGAAGGAACCCTCCCCAATACACCGGGTTCTTCTTCTTCTTCTTCTTCTTCTCTTCTTCTTCTTCTCCTCCTCCTCCTCCTCCTCCTCCTCCTCCTCCTCCCTCCTCCTCCTCCTCCTCCTCCTCCTCCCTCCTCCTCCTCCTCTCCTCCTCCTCCTCCTCCTCCTCCTCTCCTCCTCCTCCTCCTCCTCCTCCTCCTCCTCCTCCTCTTCTTCTTCTTCTTCTTCTTCTTCTCTTCTTCTTCTTCTTCTTCTTCTTCTTCTTCTTCTTCTCTTCTTTCTTCTTCTTCTTCTTCTTCTTCTTCTTCTTCTTCTTCTTCTTCTTCTTCTTCTTCTTCTTCTTCTTCTTCTTCTTCTTCTTCTTCTTCTTCTTCTTCTTTTCTTCTTCTTCTTCTTCTTCTTCTTCTTCTTCTTCTTCTTCTTCTTCTTCTTCTTCTTCTTCTTCTTCTTCTTCTTCTTCTTCTTCTTCTTCTTCTTCTTCTTCTTCTTCTTCTTCTTCTTCTTCTTCTTCTTCTTCTTCTTCTTCTTCTTCACCAGGAACTGTGACTTTCCTGAGGTCTGTCCTTAGTAATATCTTTTTATATAATTTACCTTTTTCTTTGATAACTTAAAGTATTTTAATTTAATACGTTTTTTAGTTCTTCATTTCCTTTGCTTTTTAATATTATATTAATTTTTATTTTTTATTATGAAGGAGGCATTTTCATATTGCATATTGACGTTCTCTCTCTCTCTCTCTCTCTCTCTCTCTCTCTCTCTCTCGCTCTCTCTCTCTCTCTCTCCTCTCTCTCTCTCTCTCTCTCTCTCTCTCTCTCTGTATATATATATATATATATATATATAAATATATAATATATATATATATATATAATATATATATATATATATATGTATATATACTATATATATATACCTTCTCCTTCCTTCCCTATCTCCATTCACCCATCTCAAACCCCTCCGATCACTCATCTCAAACCCCTCCACTCTTCTCCTCTCTGTATGCTTAGCCCCGAATCCCCCTGTCCACTAGGAAGAAAAAAAAAGACACTAAAATGAGAAAAAATTGGCTGCTTGCTCTTTCTGTGGAGCCAATTTCCAAAGGCCAGGAGAAACAATTTAACGTCGAGGGATCTAATCTGAACATTATTATTATTATTATTATTATTATTATTATTATTATTATATTATTAATTTGCCGTGCTGATTTCGGTATATCTCCTCCTCCTCCTCCTCCTCCTCCTCCTCCTCCTCCTCCTCCTCCTCCTCCTCCTCCTCCTCCTCCTCCTCCTCCTCCTCCTCCTCCTCCTCCTCCTCCTCCTCCTCCTCCTCCTCCTCCTCCTCCTCCTCCTCCTCCTCTATATCCATCACTATTTCTGATGTATTGAAAGCTACTCTGGAGAGCTATTTGGAGTCTATTTATCATAGTCTTTTCACGCTGGATGAATTCTAGCCTTAAAACCATTATAATGAGAGCTTATCCCCGACTTCCAAGTGGGTTATTGTGGTTCTGTGCCTCCCCCAATGTGTGTTGCCTTGTTGTAATGAGACATCCTCAGCCTCCCTTTTGCATGCATGGTGGATCTAAATTATCTGTATTTTTATAGAGGTTTTTATATTCTCGATGAGTACAGGGAACTTGTCCGATGTGGAGGTGGCAAAGCCTTTAAAAAAGTGTTGCTTTAAATTTTTTTATAAGGTCTGACTTTAGACACCCCCTTCCTCCTGATTGACTAGTAGAGCACGTGACATATGTTTCTCTTC
>JAXCGZ010006066.1:0-67500 GCA_037179515.1 Halocaridina rubra
GTGCGGTGATGGGAGAGGGTAGCTGGAGTCTGAAGTATGGAGTATTTCAGGCTAAGGGCAACATGGTCAGAAAAGAGAGAAGGGATAGAAGAGCAGGAGACATTAGGAGAGAGAGAGAGAGAGAGAGAGAGAGAGAGAGAGAGACATCTTTAATTAACTCTTGTTCATTCAACCCAAACTACTTTACTTATTGTAAAAATAATGGTTTAATTACAAATTCGTAATAATAATGATAGTAATGATAATAATAATAATCTCCACAATCATCATCAAAGGAAAATTATTGTTAAAAATAATAATAATAATAATAATAATAATAATAATAATAATAATAATAAGATCTAAGGAAATTTTTTGGAATAGCAATCATGAGAGTAATGCAGAGGTATATTAAAATCCAGGAGAGAGCTGGATATTCATTACACATCTTTTATAATCTCTTCACATCTGACAGGTCATTATACACTCCATCTCTGTTTCTCTTTACAGCCTGATAAAGGCTGTTTTATTTTATCTTTTTGGTCCATCTTGCTGTCACAATAAAAGAAAAAAAAAAATAAAGGTGTTTCTACTTCGCGAACATTCACCTATCGCGACGGGTCCCGGAACCTAACCCTCGCGATAAACGAGGGATCACTATATACACCTTGATCCTTTTATACGCGATTTTTTTATATGCGAAATTGCAATAACGCCCCCCAAAAATAATAGTAAAAAATTCGAAATTCGCGAATAATGCCCCCCCCCCCATTTTTTTTTTTTTTTTTTTTTTTAAAGATTATTGTGACAACAGGATGGACCGAAAAATGAAAAAATAAAACAGCCTTTATCAGGCTGTAAAGAGAAACAGATGGAGAGTGTAATGACCTGTCAGATGTGAAGGGATTATAAAAGATGTGTAATGAATATCCAGCTCTGCTGGGTTTTAATATACCTCTGCATTACTCTCATGATGTCTATTCCAAAAATTCTCCTTAGATCTTATTATTATTATTATTATTATTATTATTATTATTATTATTATTATTATTATTATTATTATTATTATTATTATTATTTTTATTATTATTATTTTTAACAATAATTTTCCTTTGATGATGATTGTGGAGATTATTATTATTATTATTATTATTATTATTATTATTATTATTATTATTATTATTATTATTATTATTATTATTATTATTAATATCATAATATTACGAATTTGTAATTAAGCCATTATTTTTACAATAAATAATATAGTTTTGGTTGAATGAACAAGAGTTAATTAAAGACTCTCTCTCTCTCTCTCTCTCTCTCTCTCTCTCTCTCTCTCTCTCTCTCTCTCTCTCTCTCTCTCTCTCTCTCTCTCTCTCTCTCTCTCTCTCTCGTTTCATTTCACTTACATTATATAGAATATATTTATATTAAAAGGAGAATAGTCTTACACACAACGCATACATCAGGTAGTTTACAAGCTGATGAGTCGTTTGGGGCAGCAAATGATAAATATAATAATGCACTTTTAACAAAAACGTTAATGAGTTAAAAGACCTTTAAATTAATGTCGTTTCCACGAATCCTTTGTAATGTCTCTCTTAAACAGGAATTAGGTAGAAATTTTTCATCTTATTATGTAAATACAATTATTTCTTTAGTTTTAATCACATTCATTACAGTGCTTATTTTAAAGGTAATAAACCTAAGTTTTAATTCGTTTTTTGTAAAGAAATATGAGAGAGAGAGAGAGAGAGAGAGAGAGAGAGAGAGAGAGAGAGAGAGAGTAATTGGATACATTTTATTAACAAATTTGTCATTCAGAAACCAGATACAAATTTGAAAATGGAAGGAGGATGCAAAACACGTGTTCTGAAAATATTAAGAACATAAGAATAGGGGACACTGCAACATGCCTACTGGCACACACGAGGCAGTTCCATTTTTGAATGATATTTTCAGCATGTCTAACCTATTCTATTCTACTCTACTAATTTATTCTATTTTTCTTTTTATGATTTTTCTAATAAACATTAATCTATTCATACCCACCCTACCTCTGTCATATGTCTATCTAATCTACATTTGAAGGTGTCTAAGGTATTGGCATTTATTATCCTACGAGGAATACTCTACGGTATTACCATGCCAATTTTCACCAATTTCCCTTCTGAACCTAAATTTATCAAGATTAAATCCATTACCCATTACGAGTTCTGGTTTGATCATAAATTTTTAAAACTTTATTAGTATCACCCTTGTTAATCCCCTTAAACCATTTATACACCTCAATCATATCCCCCCTAACTCTGTGCCTCTCTAGAGAATGTAGATTAAGTTTTTTTTAATCTGTCATATGGTAGATTTAGGCATTGCATAATTAATTTTTTTTTTCGTTTTTTAGTCTTGCTTTGGTTATTTATAATTCTTATTTTATCTTTATATACATTTGCAGATAGAGGCTCATTCTCCTGCATCCTCCTCCTCTTCTACCACATAAGTTACTTGCTCACTGCCACCATGCATGTCCCAGTGTACTGTATAACTGTTGCCCACTTCA
The DNA here is from genome assembly GCA_037179515.1 of Halocaridina rubra. Classification (NCBI taxonomy): domain Eukaryota; kingdom Metazoa; phylum Arthropoda; class Malacostraca; order Decapoda; family Atyidae; genus Halocaridina; species Halocaridina rubra. The sequence continues at coordinate 2,540 of JAXCGZ010006066.1, forward strand.
TAATAAAGTATAATAATGTATGTTAATTTCTAGCTGTAAAGTGAATATGCATATCTTTTGTATACTCTTAAAAATAGATACAGGGCTTTCTGCTTTGCTATGTAGTAATAAAATATTTTTTTTACTTATCTTATATCTTTAGCATGGTGTGTCTATGTAAGGTTTGGAACGTATCTATGCACTTTATCATTGTTTCCTATGGAAAATAACTCGTTTTTTCACGCGATTTTCCATTTACCCGACACTTCTGAGAACCTATCTAGGCGTTATTTTGAGAACAAGGTGTATATATATATATATATATATATATATATATATATATTATATATATATATATATATATATATATATATATATATATATATATATATATATATATATACACAGTAATCCCTCGCTCTATCGCGAATTCACTATCGCAATTTTTATTTTTATTTTTATTTTTTTTTTTATTTTTTTTATTTTTTTTCCTCCCAAAGATGATTATGACACCAGGATGGGCCAAAAAATTATAAAATAAAACAGCCTTTATCAGGCTGTAAAGAGAAACAGAGATGGAGAGAGTAATGACCTGTCAGATGTGAAGGGATTATAAAAGGTGTGTAATGAATATCCAGCTCTGCTGGGTTTTAATATACCTCTGCATTACTTTCATGATGTCTATTCCAATAATTCTCCTTAGATCTTATTAATATTGTTATTATTATTATTATTATTATTATTATTGGCAACAATAATTTTCCTTTGATGATGATTGTGGAGAGTATTATCATCATCATTATTATTATTATTATTATTATTATTATTATTATTATTATTATTATTATTATTATTAAGGGCTCATCATTGTTTGTACATCTGTTGGTTTATTTACTTTAATAACTGTGTACAGTGCCCCTCCCTTGTTGGCTGGGACAAAGAGAGTGTGGGAGGTTGGGTTGAATAGAATGTTGGAGAGAGAGAAAGAGAGACATCTTTAATTAACTCTTGGTCATTCAACCAAAGCTACATTATTTATTGTAAAAAAAATGATTTAATTACAAATTCGTAATAATAATGAAATTAATAATAATAATAATCTCCACAATCATCATCAGAGGAAAATTATTGTTAAAAATAATAATAATAATAATAATAATAATAATAATAATAATAATAATAATAATAATGATATCTAAGGAGAATTTTTGGAATAGACATCATAAAAGTAATGCAGAGGTATATTAAAACCCAGCAGAGAGCTGGATGTTCATTGCACATCTATTATAATCCCTTGACACCTGACAGGTCATTACAAGGGTGATAATTAATAAAGTTTTAAAAATTCATGATCAAACCAGAACTTGTAATGGGTAATGGATTTAAGCTTGATAAATTTAGGTTTAGAAGGGAAATTGGTGAAAATTGGCTTGGTAATACCGTAGATTCCTAGTAGGATAATAAATGCCTATATATATATATATATATATATATATATATATATATATATATATATATATATATATATATATATATATATATATATATATATATATATATATATATACACACCTTGTTCTCAAAATAACGCCTAGATAGGTTCTCAGAAGTGTCGAGTAAATGGAAAATCACGTGAAAAAACGAGTTATTTTCCATAGGAAACAATGATAAAGGGCTTAGATACGTTCCAAACCTTACATAGACACACCATGCTAAAGATATAAGATAAGTAAAAAAAATATTTTATTACTACATAGCAAAGCAGAAAGCCCTGTATCTATTTTTAAGAGTATACAAAAGATATTCATATTCACTTTACAGCTAGAAATTAACATACATTATTATACTTTACTCTATTATGCATTGGGCAACAGTTATACAGTACACTGGGATATGCATGGTGGCAGTGAACAAGTAACTTATGTGGTAGAAAAGGAGGAGGATGCAGGAGAACGAGCCTCTATCTGCAAATGTATATAAAGATAAAATAAGAATTATAAATAACCAAAGCAAGACTAAAAAACGAAAAAAAAAAATTAATTATGCAATGCCTAAATCTACCATATGACAGATTAAAAAAAACTTAATCTACATTCTCTAGAGAGGCACAGAGTTAGGGGGGATATGATTGGGGTGTATAAATGGTTTAAAGGGATTAACAAGGGTGATATTAATAAAGTTTAAAAAATTCATGATCAAACCAGAACTCGTAATGGGTAATGGATTTAATCTTGATAAATTTAGGTTCAGAAGGGAAATTGGTGAAAATTGGCTTGGTAATACCGTAGAGTATTCCTCGTAGGATAATAAATGCCAATACCTTAGACACCTTAAAATTTAGATAAGATAGACATATGACAGAGGTAGGGTGGGTATGAATAGATTAGTGTTTATTAGAAAAATCATAAAAAGAAAAATAGAATAAATTAGTAGAGTAGAATAGAATAGGTTAGACATGCTGAAAATATCATTCAAAAATGGAACTGCCTCGTGTGTGCCAGTAGGCATGTTGCAGTGTCCCCTATTCTTATGTTCTTAATATTTTCAGAACACGTGTTTTGCATCCTCCTTCCATTTTCAAATTTGTATCTGGTTTCTAAATGACAAATTTGTTAATGAAATGTATTCAATTACTCTCTCTCTCTCTCTCTCTCTCTTATATTTCTTTACAAAATCGAATTAAAACTTAGGTTTATTACCTTTAAAATGAGCACTGTAATGAACGTGATTAAGACTAAAGCAATAATTGTATTTACATAATAAGATGAAAAATTTCTACCTAATTCCTGATTAAGAGAGACATTACAAAGGATTCGTGGAAAGGAAATTAATTCAATGGTCTTTTAACTCATTAACTTTTTTTATTAAAAGCGCATTATTATATTTATCATTTGCTGCCCCAAACGACTCATCAGCTTGTAAAGTAACTGATGTATGCGTTGTTTGTAAGACTATTCTCCTTTTAATATAAATATATTCTATATAATGTAAGTGAAATGAAATGAGAGAGAGGAGAGAGAGAGAGAGAGAGAGAGAGAGAGAGAGAGAGAGAGAGAGAGATCTTTAATTAACTCTTGTTCATTCAACCAAAACTACATTATTTATTGTAAAAATAATGGTTTAATTACAAATTCGTAATAATAATGATATTAATAATAATAATAATAATAATAATAATAATAATAATAATAATAATAATAATAATAATAATAATAAGATCTAAGGAGAATTTTTGGAATAAACATCATGAGAGTAATGCAGAGGTATATTAAAACCCAGCAGAGAGCTGGATATTCATTACACATCTTTTATAATCCCTTCACATCTAACAGGTCATTACACTCTCCATCTGTTTCTCTTTACAGCCTGATAAAGGCTATTTTATTTTATAATTTTTTGGTCCATCCTGTTGTCAAAAAAAAAAAAAAAAAAAAAAAAAAAAAAAAAAAATATATATATATATATATATATATATATATATATATATATATATATATATATATATATATATATATATATATATATATATATATATATATATATATATATATATATATATATATATATATTGGGGGGGGGTTATTCGCGAAATCCGAGTTTTTTACTATTATTTTTGGGGGGCGTTATTGCAATTTCGCATATAAAAAATTCGCGTATAAAAGGAACAAGGTGTATATATATATATATATATATATATATATATATATATATATATATATATATATATATATATATATATATATATATATAATGGTGATTATGATCTTTTCTTATCGTAATCCTCTTTGTACTCATGGAAGAAGTGTAAAAAAAAAAAAAGGAAAAAAATTTATTTTTTAAAGGTCTTCCTACTTTGCAAAAATTTACCTATCGCGACCGGTCCTGGAACCGAACCCTCGCGATAAACGAGGGATTACTGTGTATATATATATATATATATATATATATATATATATATATATATATATATATATATATATATATATATATATAATATATATATATATATATATATATATATATATATATATAGATGATTATGATCTTTTCTTATCGAAATCCTCTTTGTACTCGTGGAAGAAGTGTAAAAAAAAAAAAAAAGGAAAAAATTTTTTTTTTTAAAGGTCTTCCTACTTTGCAAAAATTTACCTATCGCGACCGGTCCTGGAACCGAACCCTCTCGATAAATGAGGGATTACTGTGTGTGTATATATATATATATATATATATATATATATATATATATATATATATATATATATATATATATATATATATATACACACACAGTGTTACCCCATTTATTCGCGCTTCCTGGTTCGCTTTCTCACGCTATCGCGTTTTTTTTTTTTATAAATTATTACTTTATTTCATGGGTATATGCAAAAATATTAAGATATTAAAAAAAAATTCTCAGTATTTTCATTTTTTTTTTATTGAAAAAAACATATTTCATTATCTAATTGATAAAAAAAAATTATTTCCCAGCCTACGAATAATAAAACAGTAAAAAATAGTAAAAAACATAAATGTAGATAGATAGATAGATAGATAGATACGTTTATTGACCACCTCTTTTGAAAAGTACTGTATAATCTTTACAAAAGGAATATTTGGTCCAAATTACAGTGAATAAATACAATAGATTTTGTACAATCATCATATAAGTAGATGAATTTTAAATTAATATACATTGTACTAATAAATGAATGATATACGTACGTACAGTATAACTCACAGTATTGCATCATACGAAATAGTGTTCGATAGCGTACAATGTATTGGGGTCGCAGCTACGTGAGCTAGCATATATATTTATATTTCCAGTAGTTTCATGATTTGATTGATAAAAAAAACGTATTTATTAGCCTAAGAAAAATAAAACAGTAAAAAATAGTAAAAAACATAAATACTAACAGTATTGCAACATGTAAAATACAATACCGCTATCAGCGTTTTGGACAAAGACTCGTTCAGTCTAACTCACGTTTTGCTTGTGTTCGATAGCATACAATGTATTGGGGTCGAAGCTACGTGAGCTAGCATATATATTTATATTTCCAGTAGTTTCATGATTTTATTGATAAAAAAAACGTATTTCCTAGCCTAAGAATAATATAACGGTAAATAATAGTAAAAAACATAAATACTAACAGTATAGCAACATGTAAAATATGATACCGCTATCAGCGTTTCGGACAAAGGCTTCCACCATCTTCCATTGTCTCGCCTCACTCGTGTGTGCCATTCATGTTGTGCTTAGTATTATTAATATGTTTTGCTTGTGATTTTTTTACTCGCATATTTTGACCTTTGCAATGCCTCCCAAGCATCCTTCATCTTCTAAGGCTTCTTGTAGTGAGCCTAAGCGGAAAAGGAAAATGTTAACCATTGTAGATAAAGTGAAACTCTTAGATATTTGAAAGAAGGAAAATAGTTTGTGGATGTCGGCCGCTATTTTACGTAAACGTAAAATTTATTGTAAAATATCGAACCTATTAATGTCAAGTCATCATCACCTCATTCATGGTAAGTTTTCCTATCACTTTCATAAAATAATTACGTTGCTTGCTGTTATTTATAATGTAAAGGGTGTTTTTTTAACAGTACAGGGAGGGTTTATACAGTGTAAACGTAAAAATACATTAAAATATCTATGTACATATAGGCTGATCTCTACACCACGGATTCCCGGGTTCACGCTGGGTTTCGGAGCCGAACTACCGCGATAAGTGATGCAACACTATATATATATATATAATATATATATATATATATATATATATATATATATATATATATCACAGTGTTACCCCGGTTATTCACGCTTCTTGGTTCGCGTTCTTACTCTATCGCGGTTTTTTTTTTTTTATAAATTATTATGTTATGGGTATACGCAAAAATATTAAAATATTGAAAAAAAACATTTTCAGTATTTTCATTTCTTTTTGAAATTTACGTTGCGTGCTGTTATTTATAATGTAAAGGGTGTTTTTTTAACAGTGCAGGGATAGTTTATACAGTTTGTAAATGAAAAGATAATTGTAAATGAGTATGTGTGTCACGTCATCATCACCTCATTCATGGTAATTTTATCTATCACTTTCATAAAAATTTACGTTGCTTGCTGTTATTTATAATGTAAAGGGTGTTTTTTTAACAGTGCAGGGAGGGTTTATACTGTACGTAAACGAAAAAATAATTGTAAATGAGTATGCATGTCACGTCATTATCACCTCATTCACCGTAATTTTATTTATCACTTTCATAAAAATTTACGTTGCTTGCTGTTATTTATAATGTAAAGGGTGTTTTTTTAACAGTGCAGGGAGGGTTTATACAGTACGTAAACGAAAAAATAATTGTAAATGAATATGTATGTCACGTCATTATCACCTCATTCACCGTAATTTTATCTATCACTTTCATAAAAATTTATGTTGCTTGCTGTTATTTATAATGTAAAGGGTGTTTCTTTAACAGTGCAGGGAGGGTTTATACAGTACGTAAACGAAAAAATAATTGTAAATGAGTATGTATGTCACGTCATTATCACCTCATTCACCGTAATTTTATCTATCACTCTCATAAAAATTTACGTTGCTTGCTGTTATTTATAATGTAAAGGGTGTTTCTTTAACAGTGCAGGGAGGGTTCACGCCGGGTTCCGGAACCGAACTACCGCGATAAGTGATGCAACACTATATATATATATATATATATATATATATATATATATATATATATATATATATATATATATATATATATATATATATATATATATATATATATATATATATATATATATATATATATATATATATATATATATATATATATATATATATATACAGTGTTACCCTGGTTATTCGCGCTTCTTGGTTCGCGTTCTCACTCTATCGAGGTTTTTTTTTTGATAAATTATTATTTTATTTTATGGGTATACGCAAAAATATTAAAATATTGAAAAAAAAACATTTTCAGTATTTTCATTTCTTCTTGAAATTTACGTTGCGTGCTGTTATTTATAATGTAAAGGGTGTTTTTTTAACAGTGCAGGGACAGTTTATACAGTTCGTAAATGAAAAAATAATTGTAAATGAGTATGTGTGTCACGTCGTCATCACCTCATTCATGGTAATTTTATCTATCACTTTCATCAAAATTTACGTTGCTTGCTGTTATTTATGATGTAAAGGGTGTTTTTTTAACAGTGCAGGGAGGGTTTATACAGTACGTAAACGAAAAAATAATTGTAAATGAGTATGCATGTCACGTCATTATCACCTCATTCATCGTAATTTTATTTATCACTTTCATAAAAATTTACGTTGCTTGCTGTTGTTTATAATGTAAAGGGTGTTTTTTTAAAAGTGCAGGGAGGGTTTATACAGTACGTAAACGAAAAAATAATTGTAAATGAGTATGTATGTCACGTCAATATCACCTCATTCACTGTAATTTTATCTATCACTTTCATAAATATTTACGTTGCTTGTTGTTATTTATAATGTAAAGGGTGTTTCTTTAACAGTGCTGGGAGGGTTTATACAGTACGTAAATGAAAAAATAATTGTAAATGAGTATGTATGTCACGTCATTATCACCTCATTCACCGTAATTTTATCTATCACTCTCATAAAAATTTACGTTGCTTGCTGTTATTTATAATGTAAAGGGTGTTTCTTTAACAGTGCAGGGAGGGTTTATACAGTACGTAAACGAAAAAATAATTGTAAATGAGTATGCATGTCACGTCATTATCACCTCATTCACCGTAATTTTATCTATCACTTTCATAAAAATTTACGTTGCTTGCTGTTATTTATAATGTAAAGGGTGTTTTTTAACAGTGCATGGAGGGTTAATACAGTACGTAAACGAAAAGATAATTGTAAATGAGTATGTATGTCACGTCATTATCACCTCATTCACCGTAATTTTATCTATCACTTTCATAAAAATTTACGTTGCTTGCTGTTATTTATAATGTAAGGGTGTTTTTTTAACAGTGCAGGGAGGGTTTATACAGTACGTAAACGAAAAAATACTTGTAAATGAGTTTGTATGTCACGTCAGTATCACCTCATTAACCGTAATTTTATCTATCACTTTCATAAAAATTTACGTTGCTTGCTGTTATTTATAATGTAAAGGGTGTTTTTTCAACAGTGCAGGGAGGGTTTATACAGTACGTAAACGAAAAAATAATTGTAAATGAGTATGTATGTCACGTCATCATCACATTCACGGTAAGTTTTCCTATCACTTTCATAAAAATTTACGTTGCTTGCTGTTATCTATAATGTTAAGGGTGTTTTTTTTTTAACAGTGCAGGGAGGGTTTATACAGTACGTAAACGAAAAAATAATTGTATGTCACGTCATTATCACCTCATTCACTGTAATTTTATCTATCACTTTCATAAAAATTTACGTTGCTTGCTGTTATTTATAATGTAAAGGGTGTTTTTTTAACAGTACAGGGAGGGTTTATACAGTGTAAACGTAAAAATAAATTAAAATATCTTTGTACATATAGGCTGATCCTACTCCGCGTTTTTCCTGGTTCGCGCCGGGTCCCGGAACCGAACTACCACGATAAGGGGGGGAACACTGTATATTAAAAAGTATGGGACAGGACGAGGGACTGAACCCTGAGGGGCACCAAATTCAAACAGAGAGCTTTGATGATATGTGTTTTTCCATTGTTACTAACTTAATGCGATTAATGAGATAACTATTAAACCACAGGTCATCTGTATGTAAACCTTTCAGTTTCCTTAAGAGAATTGGATGAGAGAGACTGTCGAAAGGTTTGGAGAGGTCACATCGGACAAGTAGCGATATCTCATTCTTGTATATGTTTTTGTATAATGTGTCATTAACTTGTATGAAGGCAGGTTGTGAAAATAGACCCCTGCTGAAGCTGTGCTGGGTTCTCGAAAATTGATGGTTTCTTGACAAGTATTCATACGACTGGTATTCTATGGTTTCTGTAAAACTTTAGATAAAATTGGGAGAAGGATAATGGGTTTTTAGTTGCATGGACCCTCATTGTCTTCCTCTTTAAATACTGGGCAAACATTCCATATTTCCATTCTTCTGGGAATACCCTAGTGGCAGTGTTGATAATTATAGTTATGTAGAAAACTAGTACAGACGCTCCCCTGCTTACAAACAAATGAGTTACCAACATTCACAGATAAGAACAAAAACTTACCCATTGTATTCCTTGATGAAAACAAATCTCATGAAAAAGATGAAGACCAGGAAGTTCCACTTCCAGAGAGGCCCAGGCATCTTATTCCAGAAAAGGGTCTTCAGCAAATATTGTTCTGTACTTGCTATACCTTGGTGCTTTTCCAAGGTTTACTGAATATTTTATAAGCCGGTGAAGCATCAGTGTAGCACACGAAGTAAAAAACAATCTTTTTTAAAGGCACTTTTCAGGGAAAGTGTCTTCAGCTCATATACCAAGGCATAAGGTACTTCATTGTTGAAGACATTTCTGAAATGAAGATTATTAACTGTTTGGGAGAAGAAGCTCTCTATCACTCTCTTCAATGGGGATATAAAAAACAAATGGTCCTGAAACCTTGTGTAATAATTGCAGTCCTCTTTGGTGCTTCAGCAACATATATATAGTACTGTCCATACAATATATCAACTTATGAACAAATTAGAATTCATTAATACTGTAGACTTTATATTTTATGTAGTAATTAAGTGTCTGTAGCCTAAGTACTGTACAGTAATGTTATGAATATGCTGTACTGTCATTTTTTTTTTTAACCCATACACAACTTACGAACAATTCTACGTACGAACATACTTCTGGAATCTAACTCGTTTGTAAGTTTGGGAGTGTCTGTATAGATAATGAATCTGAAGAATTATTCCATCTGCTCCACAAGAAATTTTATTTTCCAACTTTTCTACTATACAGTATTTATTACCGAGATTATGTCTACAGGTTGAGGTCTATATAGAGCACATTGATAGTTTAATGCTTCAGCTGTATCATCTTGGTTTTCTTGAAATTTGTTTAACTTCATGCTTTCATAAACCTCTTTCCCTATAAAGTATTTGCAATAAAAAAATTTTCACTTAACTCTGATGGATCATTTACATTTATCTTTGGAGCGGAGGTAATTTTACTTGGTACATTATCTATTATATTACAAACCTAAAATTTGCTGCTTTTGTGGTTATTTGTTTTAGCATGTTTAATTAGAGTTTTTACACACATTTTGGACAGTTTATATTGATCTTCATTGAATTAATTATGATTTTAGTCTAACTCTTGTTTTATTTTATTTCGCTTTGATATAGCAATCTTTATTTCATTATTCATCAGTGGAGGAGTGGGGTGGATTATTTTTTGTTACTATTGGGTATAAATATTTAAGCAAGACAAAAACTTCTTGTCATTATCTGAACTTGTTTTATGATGTCGGTATTCAGAATCTCGTTGAATTTCGGAACACAGCATAACAAACTATTCTAGAATTATTTGCATTGTAGTTTTTTAAACTGCAAATTGTTTTTGTATGTAACTGCTTGTTAGGTTTCTTCACATCTATCACTACTGATATATGTTAATGTGTGCTGTTTCTATCATTATTTGCTTCTGTGTTTTAAACATATTTTTCTTATCATCTATAGTTATTCCTAAATATTTCAGTTTATATACTATCTTGATTCCATCTATCTCATTAGGTTTTTCTTTCAAGTTATGTATTATCAAATTTCACTTTCCTTTGTTCAATTCTAATCCACATTCCCTTCCTGCTTCTATTACTAGGTTTATATTATATATTGCATCTTCAATAGATTTTGCTAACAGTAGACCATCGTCTGCAAAAAAATAAAGTGCCTGAAGTTATATCTTCATTCTTAAATCCTCTCCCTTCCTTTCCTATCCTCTTAATAATAGTATAAGTCATCAATATAAGGAACTGAACCTGTACAACCCTGTTTTATACCGCTGGTTACTTTCATTTCTTGTTCTAATTCTCCTCCTAAATCTATGTATGTTCTATCTTCTGTATAGATATAAGCTACCGCATATATTATCTATGGATGAATTTTATGCTCTCATTACTTCTATCATCTTTTCTCTTTAAATAGATCATATGCTTTACTAAAATATATGGAGTTAATTATTAGTGGCTTTTTGGTTTTGTAACTTTCTTTTATACAGTATTGTATGATGTACAGATTATCTTCTATTTTTGCTCCACTAGTAAAGCTTGACTATGTTTCCTTATTTTATTATTTCTTAATTAAATGATTTTCTATGTCCTCCTTTATTAACATCATAAACAATTTATATACAAACATTTGTCAATGCTATTGGCCTTAAATCTTTAGCTTTAGGTTTCGTTTTCTTTTCAATCATTTTGGTCTTGAAAGTTTCCATTTATGTATTTTTTCTTCTTTTTCCATTTCATTATTAAAACATTTTGTTAAAACTTCTATGCATATTTTACTTTTTGTTAAAGCTTTATAAAGTTCAGCTTTTAGTCCGTCTGTTGCAGCTGGTTTTTTATTCTTTAATTTCTCTATACATTTTTTAACCTTTTCTTCACTTACTATTGGTTTACTCATTGGTATTATTTCGTTTTCTATTTTAGCTGATATTTATAAATGTCCTTTTAATATAGCCGAATATAATCTCCTATCTGAATTTTGCCTCTATTGTTTTCTATATCTAATATAGTCTTGCTTCACCTCCTCATTCCATACTGTATGTATTTGATTATCGTTTTTACAATAAATTGTTTGTCAATATTCTAATAAATCGTTTTTGGCTTCTATTTCTTTTAGCTTTTGTCCATCCTCAATGTATAATCGAATTGCTTCTTTTTTAGTCTTTTTAGTATTCCTCAATTTATATTTTCCCAAAGCTTATTATTTTTATCAGCCTTTATTTCAATCGTTATTTTCCTTTCATACTTCGTTATTTCTTCCTTGACTAATATTTGTGCCTTTCTCTTTTTTATTTTAAATTCCTCTTCATATTGCTTTTTTTATTTCTTAATTCTTTTAATATCTTTTCGCCTGTTTGCATTTTTTCTTCCCTTAATCTTACTTCTTATTTCATTGTGTATCCATGGTTGTTCCTTTCTGTTGTTACTATTAATTCTTCTTTTATAAACTTTCTTAAATATTCTCTCTGCTACTTCCCGAATTGTTTTGTCCATTTGCTCTATACCATTTACTGTATTCTCTCTGTTCTTATAGTTTCTTCCAATTCTTGTACAAATCTTTATTTTGCCTCTTTATCTGTTGTATAGTATGCTATCTCTCTCCATTTCCCTTTATCAAAATTTGTATTTACTTCTTTTTCAGCTACGAACTTAGCTTGTAACAAATTGTGGTCAGATATATCTATCTTCTCCTTATCTTCGTCTCTCTCCATATTCTATCATCCATTCCAGAATCATTTCACCATTTTGATTTAATTTTTGATATCCTAAAAAGCTCAAGTGACCATTAAAGTCTCCTAAAACCAAGAATGCTTCTTCTAAAATTCTTTCTATTATTCTTTCAATTTTTCTTCTAATTTCTATATCTCTATCTCTGTCTTCTTTACTATTCCCTGCTGAAAAATAAACTAAAATAATTCAAAAATTCATATTATGCAATTTTGCTCTTGCATATAAAATGTCCTTATGTCCTGATTCCAAGTTTTCGATTTCTATATCCTTACTCCTCTTTTGTCATTTATTTCTCTCATAGATCGATTTTCTTTAATCCTTTACTTGATTTGAATCTATCTACATTTTGATAGGTTTCTGTTACACAAAAGAGGCCAAATTTACAATTATCATCATCTATAAAAGTTTCTATTTCCATCACTTTCTGTTTTGTTAATCCTTGTATATTAATCAAATTTATGTAAATATTAATTTCTTTCTTCTTTTTTATATTATTGTTCCTATTAAAATATTTGCTTTGCACAATTTGCCCTTTTTAATGTACCAACCCTGTTCATTATTTCTTTTTTTTGTTTCATTTGTTCTCTAACCACTTTATAATTTAACCTTTCTTTTGCAGTTAAATCTGGTACTATGAAAATATTCTTAACTTTCTCTTCTGCACTTTTTACGTTTTTGGCCTTGCCAATGATGGCCCATATGTCTTTTTGATTTCTCATTGTAACAAGCAAAAGTCCAGGCTTAATTGACCCTGCACTCTCTCCAGCTACACTAGTTGTTTTTTCTTTTCCTAATCTTACTCTTTCAATTACCTGTGTGTTAGTCACCTTGACAGCATTTCCGAAAATGTATTCACATTTCTGTTTATCTACATTGTTTCTTACCTGTTCATCAAATTATAATACATTGAAACCAAATTGTTTTGCCTTTTTTCTTGTTCTTGGATTACCCTAACTTCAGATCTAATCTACTCCCTAATATCTTCTGCTGACAGTCCTAAAGGACCTCCTGCGTTACTTGTTGCTATGTTTTTTATTTGTGTTTCGATACTTAATATTCTGTCCATCATAAGGGCAAGCTGTTTCATCATATCATTTGCCTCTTTCAACTTCCTGTTCTCCGTTCTTAAATTTGTAAAACTACCATAGCATTGTTTACAAAACCGTTGCATTGCTTTATTACTTTTTAGAGCTTTATAATCTTCTCTAGATAATTTACCGCATCCTAAGTGGTACCATACTCTGCACATAGTCCATGCTGTGCCATCTTGGTTACTCTTCTCCTCCTTTCCGCAATGTCCACAGGCGGCATCCTCCTCAGAACTGCCACTATAATCACTATTATTTTTATCATTTTCTTCATTTTTCTTTGTCTTCCCCCTTGCTCCTCTTTCTTTTTTCTTTTCATCACTCATTGCTTCTTATTTTAATCAATAAGGATAATAATTTCTGTTAATATTGTTAAACAACCTGAAAGCACGTCCTATATGGGATATATATATCTTAAAAAACAAATGTTGAAAATATGTAATCAAATTGAATGACGGACAAGAGGTACAGGTTTAGGTTGAGAAGCAATACCTTTACAACGGTGCTTTTTTTAAAGACTCATTTTCATTGTTCTTATTGTTTTCCTTTTGGTTTCTCTCTCTCTCCAAAATTTATATTTGTTTTTGTTTTGGGAAAAACAACTGATGTTGGTTATTGTCATGTAGCTTTTCTTCATTTTCCATTTCTGTTTCCATTTGGATCAAATTTTTAAACTTGACTTTTTTTGTACTGCACATATCCAATTGCTAAGGTCATTGCATTTGATATTCCTTTTCATATCTTGTTCTGCAATAGATATAAGTTCTTCATAGATGATATTTACTTTATCCATAAAAACTTTAGTTGGTATTGCCTAATATTGCTATTTCATCACTCGTTTTTTGGCTGTTACTCTTTTCATGAGTTTCTATCTTTGAATTTCTTCTATATACTTGATGATGTATTCCAATGGCCAACCTCAACAAACTTTTTCGCATAAAGATGGTATCTACGGCCTTGTAGTTGGTAATCTTGTAAATAAATTATATCTAATTCCTTCAGATAACCAAATACCTAAAAAAATAAATAAATAAAACCATTAACTTGATATACATGGGAATTGTAATGAAAATTATATTGTGTACAAGAGTCTACCTGAAAAAGTTAATCAAAATTCTACCACTCCATAACTGACATTTGCTATTTGAAAAAGACAAAAGTGAAAAAACAAAGGGAATTTTTTATAAACTTTGGAGAAAAAAAAACCCAATAGGACAGCATACTGAGAACAATAGAAATGCATTTTAAAGAACCTGAACCTGAATTGAAATTATGGTTGTAATATTTTGTACCAAGTAATATCATATCTGCAATTTATTTTTCAATGAAAAATAAATTTGCTATTTAGTATTGTATAATATATATTTTACCACATTTACAAAAGTATATTGAACTGATACATTTAAAATAATAATGTTGTCTTCTCTAAAACAATACTTGCAAAAAGTCTACAGTATACATTATGAGGTAAACATAAACATTGATGGATCTTTCATACAAAGCTATGTTTTTGGTAATTTTTTAAATAAATTTAATCCAGTTCATTCAGATAACCATATGCATAAACAAATAAATATGTAGCAATAATGCTGCTAGCTGTGTATTTGTCTACCACACATAAATTTCAGAGTACAAAGTTTGTATTTACTACACAAGCCAGGTAGGTCGAAAAATTGATTTATTAGTAATTTATGGGCCTCTGTCGTAACAGCAGAAACATGGAACTCTGGGAACACATAAATTGGGTGTTGAGCTCACAGATCAATGTGGCAGAATAAATTAATAACAGCCTTACAATATATAGCTTTAATATTGTGGCCAAAGGACAACATCGTATACCAACCGCTTTTCTACAATACTCTTCTGATCTCAACATAAACAAACAAATAAAAGACGCTCGAGAAGTGCAATATCGTATATAATAATTTGAACAGAATTAACATACTCCCTCTCTTTTAAACAGAAAAAAAAGGTACTTAAAAAAATCACAACATTATACTGTATGCTGTATAAATGAAGAACTTAAATAGTTAATTATAACAACAAAAACATAAATTTAAATTTTTCCTTTTAAGAAATTAATATTCTTTTACTCTTCCTTCACAAAATCAATACAACATGGCACTCTATATGATTATAATTTCAAAGATCCATTTTCAAAGACTAGCTATTTTCAAAGTTTTTTTTTTTTTTTTTTTTTTTTTTTTTTTTTTTTTTTTTTTTTTTTTTTTTTTTTTTGTCAATACATCAGCCAACTGTGCTTTTGAATCTACCCAAAATATCTTCAACTCACCATTTTGAAACATGTCTTTGAGAATAGCAATGTCAATTCTTAATCCTTTTCTTATACATTTTTAACTGAGTGCACATTATCATAAAGTGAACAGTTATCTGCAAACAGTTCTACAGGCAATTTTCTTTCTTTGTCATATAGTATTTGAGACAACATACTTCCAAGATAATAGGTCATATCCACTACCTCAGCAGTGCTAGTATTTCTGGTGCAAGTGTGCTTTTTACAACCCTTCTTATTTTCTTTGCCTTCCAATACAATGGACAGCTACAGTATTTCCATTATCATCCACAAAAAAAAAAAAAAATGACCAAGCCCCCAGCACTACCAAATCATCTGGGAAATTAGCATAGAAAGCATCACTGTATACAACCAGTTTATACTTGGAAGTGTCACCTAGTCATGGGAAGCATATTGAACTCTCAAAAGTACAAGCTTTCCTTAGACATTTATTTGCCTCAATCAGATCATCTAATTTAGTCTTATTTAACTTACAGCTAAGTTCTAATACATCATATGATATATCAGGTCATGAATTAGTACACAACTACCCTAGTTGGCCTACAAGACTCCTAAAACTGTCCCTTTCTTCTTCTGTACACTCCATAGTCTTATTTAATCCTCTAGCAGCACTTACACTTATAGAGTTTAGAGATTTACTGTACAGTATTCATTTTGATGAAGTGTGACTCAATGTTCATTCTGAATAATATCTAGTCCAATATACCTGAAAATAGTATTACTTTGTTCCCTAACTTGAAAATGATTCCTGATTTGGGTAATGACAACATTTTCTAATTTATTAGTTCCTTACCACAAGAAATCATCTACAAGCATTAAAAACGTACCACATAATTCTCCTTCATGGTACCAGTAGAATGCTGTGGGGTCAGTTTTCACTTGCTTACATCCCATCTTCAGCAGGAAAGTCTTTACTGTGAGATGATACTTCCTAGCTACATCATTAAGGCCAAATACACATTTTTCCAACTTCCACAGTATATTATTGTCATAACCTGCTTTCACCGGGGGAATAAGATATACGTCACACTCAAATTGTTCACTTTGTAGAAATGCAGCCTTAATATAAATCGAAATTACTGCCCAGTTTTTGGAAGACAAGATAGCAACAAAAGATCTCAACACTTCCTTACTACCAGTAGGAGAATCTTACTGAATGTTTTCTTTTTACTCAAAACCTCTGGCAACCAACCATGCTTTAGCTTTCTTTTTGCCAGTACTGTTTTCTTTTTCTGTTACTACCCATCAAACTGATAATGCTTTTTGACCCACATTTAGAACCTTTTTATACACAAAACTTCTTCCAGCTTTTCAGTTTTTCTTCTTTTGCTTTGATAATTTCATGATTTTCTGTATTTTCACAAGCCATTACTATTTCACTAGGTTCCTGTATTCCATCCTCATCCAATACAGGGACCCATTTTGCTATATCTATGCCAGTCAAGAGCTGAAATGCGTCCATTTTCATGTTCAATATTCCTCCAACTACTATATTTTCCTGTAGATTTTTCAGCACGACTATTCACAGTTACTGTCTGCCAATTATCTGACTTTCGGCAGGAATCTCACTCTCTGTCCAATATTTGGAATGCTTTTAATTATTACACTACCCTCAATTGTGTTCTTAATTGTGGTGTGGTCCTCTTCTTCCTCAGTTTTATCACAACTTTTGTGTTCTACAATATTTTTAACTGGATTTATAACTGCTTCTATCTCTTTACTTGTAACTTTCTCCTCTGATTTTTTTTTTATGCCTCAACATATCAAGTAGTGAATTTCTTCCTTCTTCAGTCTTTCTGTTGAGACTATATGGTATCTTCTCGACAGGCATTTCATTGGATCTTACAATATTTGAACCATATTTCAAGATCACTGTTTTACCATCTTGACCAATGACTGTAGAAGGACCTTTCCATTCCTTTTGCCCTTCTCTCTTATAATACACTTGATCGCCATTTTAAGGACTATTCCAGTGTTTCTTACTTTATGCCTTAGTGCCCAGCGTATTTTTTCAGAGGTTTCAGCAGCAATAAAAGCTTTTCTTGCTGAGTGACTAGCATTGAGATGTTTAGCTATCAGTTCACTAAATGTTGTACCTTCCAGTTCAGAAAGTTCGCCACTTATGATACATGGCAGTTCCGGATTCCTTCCATATACAAGTTGATAAGGGTTGAAACTCCCTATCATTTGAAGGCAATTATTAGCATTGATTGCCATGCTAAAGCCACTTTTAAAGATAATTTTGGTTACTCTGCCACTATTTTGTCCACCATTTCATCTATAACCGCAAGATTCCTCTTACACAGCCATACTGAAGGGGGAATATGCAGCTGTATGCATCATCTGAATGCTCATATTCTCGCACATCTCCAATAACGTGTTGTTAGCAAACTCACCACCTTTCTCACATAGAAATTTTGCAGGGTCTCCTAAGCCAATTCCCAACAAAGTCACCATCATTTTTTCAACTATCTCCTTAGGTTCTTTACTTTTAATCACACATGATTTTGAGAACCTTGTTGCCATGTCTACCATATGCAGGAAATATATATATTTCCTTTCCTATACTCCTTTAGGTCTATTGCTACAATTTCATTGAATTCCTTTGCCATATTCACACATACTATTGGCCTTGATGGCATTTTCTTATACTTCATGCATATATCACAGCTATTTGACACTTTTTCAGCATATACAAAGCACATCTTGTCTTTTACATCAGCATCCTTTAGTAGCTGAATCAGTCTCTTACAAGTGGGATGACCAAATTATTGGTGCAGTTTTTCAAATTTTTTCTTCTTTTCTTTTTCATCATCGCCTAAGGTTAGCATTATTTTTTCTCTTCCAAGCCTCCTTCTCATCCCTAAGTGGAAGGCAATAGTGTCCTAAAGAAGTGCACCTCAATTTAATTTTTTTCCATGTATTATTGCAATATAATTTTTTAAGTCCAATCTCATTTGTGCTCTCATCATTGATTTCTTGCTGAATAGAAGGGGAATAGAGCAATTTACTACTTCAGCTTTTATATTTGCTTTGTTACCCATAATTTTCACTAGAAATTTTACCTTCTTCATTGATTTGTGCACATTACCGTCACCAAATCTAATTGGTGCTTCACTTTCTTCCTTTTCTATCATCAATTTCTCTTCTTCTGATAACGTCTGTACATACAATTTCAACCAGTCAATGCCACAAACTGTAGAGCTGCATGCTGTATCGAGAATAGCATAACTAATAGAATTTGTTATCAAAACTGACAATTTCAGGACTTTCAACAACAGCATATAACTGCTTCGTGTACTTTTTTCATTTGCACTATC
The DNA here is from genome assembly GCA_037179515.1 of Halocaridina rubra. Classification (NCBI taxonomy): domain Eukaryota; kingdom Metazoa; phylum Arthropoda; class Malacostraca; order Decapoda; family Atyidae; genus Halocaridina; species Halocaridina rubra. Next base: position 21,689 of record JAXCGZ010006066.1, read on the forward strand.
TACATACACATTTCTCGGATATGCTAGAGACAGATGGTACTCGGATCCACATAAATAATACTTTCTAACTTTACCGTATTTATCAGCAGAGTTTTTTGGCCACTTTTCTCACTTTTATTTGCTATATTTCTTCCTCTAAATTCTGCATGGCATCTTACCCTCGTGACTATATTTACATCCTCTGTGTTAAACACTGGTTCAGATTTTACTGTTACTGCAGGAGTCTCACCTAGCCCTACATTACATGACACTGCACCCATTGACAATACTTCTTTGCTTCCAAAAAATTTCTTTAAGGCTTGATTCATGGATTCAAATCTTTTTTATGGTTCACTGAAAGATACTGCTGTCAACACTATTTGTTTGTCTTTAACCTCCAGCCCAGCATTATCCTGTAGTTTGAATGCTAAAATACACTTTGGTATAGTCACTTTGTACTTACCTAAAACTGCACTTCTTTTCAAATATTCTAAAATTTACTTCTCCATCGTGTCTGCCTTTTTCTTTTCATATCTATCGAATTTTGTCCATGCTTCATACGCTGCTGACTTTTCATCCCTTTTATACCACTTATCCAAGTAGCCTTGCAAAACTTTCACTCCATCATCATTGGCTAATTTGTCAATGTCAACCTATTCAAAAATCTTACCCCTCACCTGGCTTCCTTTTGGGAATGATAGGGCGATTATCATAGCTTGTTTCTTATTTTCAGTACTTGTGATAAGCTGCCATGCTTTTAATTCTTGTATCCAGCGGTCGTAACTTTTGTCTCCTCCAAGCATCGGCACTCGCGCCCATCCACAGTCGCTATTGTCGGTCATCTTTTCTTCGTTATTTTCGTCTTAGTACTCGCCAGTTTCCTTCCACCTGCCAAAAACCACAGTCTGCTACCATTTGTTGAGCTCACAGATCAATGTGGCAGGATAAATCAATAACAGACTTACAATATATAGCTTTAATATTGTGGCCAGAAGATAACATCATATACCGACCGCTTCTCTACAATCCACTTACGATCTCAACATAAACAATGAAACAACAGACACTCAAGGAGTGCAATATAGTATATAATAATTTGAACAGAATTAACACTGGGGGCCTTAAAGTTCTTTTTTCTTACCTTTTTGTATGAGATGAGGTTGAGAGAGTTCAAACAAACATTTATTTCCATTTGGCAATGGCTATTTCCCAAGGCAGGAAAGCTCTTGAGATAAATGAGCTTCTTTCCTAGCTTTACTTGTGTTTAGTGTTAGCATTTTCACTCGTTTGTTGTGTGGGTATGTTTCAGACTGGTGCTTTGGCCATCTTAAATTGGAATACAGTACGATGAGTCATGGTTTTCGATTTGAGTAGAGTTAACATAATCTTAAATCTTTGGCGAAGCACCGGGCGCAGGGAAAAACAGATTACTCTGAGATAAGAGCTGGGCATGTCCGACCACGACAATTGTTACAAAAAGAATGGGACGTATTTGAGCTTCAACGTATCCTACCCATCCATATCTCTTCTGTCAGTTATTTTCCATCAAGGAAAAGAAAAAAGAAAAGTATGGAGCGAGGCATTGCCAGTTTTTGCTTCCTTTTACATTTTAGGAATTAAAATTTGCCATTTCATATGTCACTAAAAGTATTAGTCCCCATTCAATGGTGGTGGACGTAGACCAGTTTGAGTTGGGGAATTCAGAATTGATGCCCATCCTAATGCCCTGCAGTGGGTTCGTTTCCCACTTCCTCAGTCAAGCGCTCGAACCACTACCTCAAGGAATACGAGCGTAAACTTCTTTCATCCCTCCCTTGACATATGTGGAAAATGAGAATTCGCATTCTCTCTCCCTCGTCATCTGGGATAACAACGAAAATTTACTTTGGCAGTTATGTCCACATCTCTCTTCTTGCTTATCTTTTTACAATTTCTTTAAAATTCCCATGGTTCCATGATGCTAAGAGTTGTTCATCTTATCAATTAGTATCAACCATAGACATATACAAATGCATTACATATTTTGATGCTGTGTTATTTTGTATTGAATACCATACTATTTTGTTGCAGTAATATTGCCCTGTCTGCTCCCATTTGAATGGGGACTAACTGCGATGCATGAAATGTACCAACTGCGTCATTATTCAAGGTGTATCGTATTGTTTTTTATTGCAATACTGTGCATCACTGTATTGATTAATTGCTAATTAGGTAATTTATACTGCTTAGAGTATAGCACTGTATATAGGTTTCTGTCTTCTATAATTGATGACTGCCTTTTATCGGCCATTTTAGAACATAACCAAGACATTAAACAATACACGCTTGCTCATCTTTGTCTGATAAGATTTCCAGTATGATAGTACTTCTTTAACCCTTTTGACTTGAATACAAAGCCACTTATATTCTTCTTCTTACACTAATTCTACGTTTGTGTGGTCAGAGTTTCCTAACTAGGCTCCTTCATAGCCCTTGGATTTGCATCTGAGCTTCTCTCAGCCCTTTTCCCTTTCCCTGTAAGCTATCGACAAAATTATTTGTACCTTAATGTGGGTCGGTTTTTCCTGTCACGCCTCAGAGCAAAAACTTCGTAATGTCCCCCTGGGCATTTTAAAGTCTGCTGACTCCTTCTAAGTCCCTCGACTGGATAAAACATTGACTCATGTATGATAATACAATAACAGATGCCAGATATCGATTTCCACATCACAACTTCCTCTGTGAATGCCATGCTAATGAAATTATACCCACCCATGTGTGGGATGTTGGCAGTATACGTCCTGAATGAATATGTCCCCATGCAATGCCTTCGCAGGTAAAGGGTTAAATCATCATTTACAAAATCTGTCCACCTTCATTTTGGCTTATGTTATTACTGTATTACTTAGTAATATAAATCAAATCTTGCACTTATTCATTGGATGCTGTATGCTTTACTCAGATGTCATTCAAAAACACTAAGTAATAATGTCATTGTTTATTCTGTTTAAGTACTTAATATCAAGCTTTTGTAGTCCTCTGAAACCTTTTTTAGGATAGTAGGAGACTCATTGTTAGAGACTCTTCTTATCGGAAGAGTATTTCAGCAAAATTGTCTCCCATTATCTTCATCATTCTTTCAAAGATATGCAAAGGCTTGATACTGTGTAGTTAAATAGAATACTGGTATACTTTAGTGTGGGTCACTATTTCTCCAATTCTGAAGTTGAGTCAGGCTAATAAATATCAGTAATAATAATAATATAATGAGTTTATATATCAATACTCCTCATTTCTAACAATATCAACGAGCTTAAATATGGTTCGTCAAACACCATTTGTTAAATAATTTTACCTTCTTTAGCCTGCATAGCAAGTTTCAAATATAATTGAAGTTACAATAATGTTAACATAACTCCCGTGCCCTCCAGACACAATATTACCAATGTAAAGAATTGTCATCAATATTCCTATTAAGTCCCCTTATTAATATTTCCTCAGGAACCAAGGACGATACCCAAGGTAACGAGAAGAAACACTCTCTCTTTGATCTCTCGCTTATTATCGCTTTTATTATTGTTACTATTTCGATTACAGTATTACTTTTGGTTATTTTTTAGAGCTGGTTTTTTATTATTTTTCATTTACGACTTGAGTACCTGGAAGTTATTTGGGTTGATATTATTTTTTTGTTATAGACTTTGTATAGATACTCCATTGTTAGCATATTCATCTTATCTCTCTGTTGCATGAATAGTGAATGTTTAAATATGGCTGTGTTTTATCGTATAGTTTAGGGTATCAGGAGAACTGTCTCCTGGATGGTTGCCCCAGGACAATTATTCCATAGAGTTATTGCCTTGGACAATTACTCCATTGATTTTCCAATACGGAGCATTGTCCACTAATAAGATTTAGGTTAGGTTAGGTTAAAGTTTGAGTTTTCATTGTAGGTGCTTCTGAACTTGGAAATAGAAATTGGAATAGAAGCAACTCTATGGGGCAGTTATCTTAAGGGGATAGTTGTCCAGGGGGCGATTGTCCTGTAGGTGCAGTTATCCTGCAGGGGCACTTGTCATATTGATGCAGTTGTTCTGTGGGGTGGTTATCCTTTGGGGGCAGTTGCCCTGTAGAGGCCATTGTCCTTTGAAGGCAGTTGTCCTGTGGGGGCCAATTTTGATTTGTAGAAATTGACAGGACAGCTGAGGCAATTGTCCTATGGGGCATTCAGGAGTTTGGTGCTATCTTAAGATTACTCATCGCAGAAATTTTTATATCTAACTCACTGACGTGCGCCCCAGGTATTATAAGACTATTGATATCTAGTAGATTTACGTCTTTTTCTATTTTTTTAAAGTACTGTTTTTGAAGATTCAAAATTGACTCATAATTGGCAGCATCAATTTTCTATGCTGTACTGTATTTTGTTTTTTTTAATGTAGAAAATGTTATATATTAGAATTAAGAAAATTTGATCGTTATTGATGTAAAATAAATGAAAAACTTGAGAATATCCCTCAGACAGGGCATTCAGATCATGTGAAGCTGAATAAATCCCCAGAACCACTTTTGGAAGTTGAATAACCCCATTAGTTGTTATGTTGGGTTGAGATAGGTTATATGAAGTTAGGTAAAAATGAATAACCATAGAGCACCCCCTGGGGTTACCCTTCTTCACCAGATCCCTACATTCATAAATTATCATTATTTATGTTGATAAGATACAGTCAGTTATAGAAGAATATTAGAATCCCAGGCATTGAGACTGAAATTCCTCTTCACTTTCTTGATGATTTCCTTTCTGCATTATAATGACCTTTCCCAGTTGACTAATTTTCTTGCATTCTCATGTACCAGAATACTGGGTTGTAGGCCAACTACACTTGGGTACAATATGTACTTTAACTCCCAATTATTATTTCTGAAATTTCAATTGCCTACAATGCAAAGTAACATAATCAATTATTTTATTACTGGACAATTCTTTTTATTAGAAAATCAATGGGACAATTGTCGGTATAGCAGTTGTCCAGAGACAATTGCCCTGGGGGCAGTTCTAATACCAGGACACCTTTCAGTTAAGCTTGAAATACATTGAAAGTGAATTAGAGATGAAAGCTTCTTTCCTCGGTCATTCTTTTCTAAATTTTCGGCTTGCCATTGATATTTCCATGGAGTGAAAAGCTCCACTTCATCATGTTTAAAATTTTATTTCTGTATGGAATTCTGTTGCATTTTCCAAATTGTGTAGTGATGTGCTAGCATTTAAGGCCATTTTGGAGCAGCTTTCAGTAAACCTCTTTTCAAAAAAATACTGTTAATGATTTAATTATTAAACATTTAAATTTATTGTTCACAGAGTCGTACTAATAAATATTTTTATTAAAAGTTTGTTGGCCTGGGACAAGGCCAAAGGGTTTTTAACTCTCAGAACTTTGCAAAGGAGAAGTTCTTTATATACTTACTAAACCATGTTAAGTTAAATATGCTTGGTCCAGATTATTAGTTATATTTCACTAACTACTACTCTGTTTTTTTTTTGCATTTATGAACTTATATATGTACTGTAGGAGGAATTGTTGTGTTGCATGTTTCTTAGGAATAAGTGTAGTGATACAGAATTTAGAAAAAAGAAAGGAAATTTATATATTTTCCACTGACTTACACCGATGAAGATTTTTCAGACCTCATGCTGGCTTTTACTAAAATGGAGACTGTTGTAACAATGCGGTTAGAGCGCTCTACTCGTAAAGTGACAATTTAGAGTTTGAGCCCGCAGCAGGGCGTTAAGAAGGGCATCCCATCCAGCCTTAATTCCTCACCTCCAACCTATCAGTGTCCTCCCCTATTTGAATGGTGATTAATAGTAATAGAAGAAATAGGAAACAACAACCAAATTTCTCATATATAGCATCAATATAGAGGCAGTAAGTCACTTTTTCAGCTTCTCCCTTCAGGGGTCAGCGCTGCTTTTCCGTCGTCATCATATTGCCCTGTCAACTGCATTCTCCTCTGTTGCACTACACTCCTTCATGTCCTCCCTCACCACATCTATAAACCTCCTCCTTGGCCTACCTCTCCCCCTCCTGCCTGGCACCTCCATGCTCATCATCCTCCTCCCAACATACCCCTCATCCATCCTCAGTATGTGCCCAAACCATCTCATTCTCTTCACGTTCTCAGACTGTCCTACACTGTTCTTCTAATATACTCATTCTGTCCATCCTTGTCTCGCCTGAAGAAAAATTACAGTATCTTCAACCTTTCTCTTACTTCAGTCTCTTTAGATGTATGCTTGGTTGTACAAATGATTAAAATATACCCAGTCTTTTTACTTTTTTTTTGAAGTAATTAAAGGGTTTAGAGTCATACTACAGCATAATAGCAGTAAAAGCTTTTTTCTTTCAATACCATAGTCAAAATTCAACTCCTGATGATTGCTTGGATTCTCTTTGGCAGAGGCAATAAGAGTATTTGCATCGCTTTTACAGCATTCCATGTCAAATTTTCAGGCTTAATGAATACATTGCAAGATGTGTAGGTCTATAGTGGAACAGTGTCTTAGTGAACTCAGACTGATAAATGCCTATCTGACAGCTGTCCGAATCAAGTGTATATCCTCTCGTGGAAATTGGGTTCTTCTCTCCTACATACACGAGGAATAATCCCCCTTCTATAGGGAATGGCTGATTCAAAGCAAAAACCTTGACTCTGTATTGGAGGAAAATACAATACAGGTATACCTCGGCTTAAGTCGTTTCGAGTTAAGTCATTCTCGATTATACGTTGGTTTTCAAAAAAATATATGGAAAAAATAAAAAGAAAGTTTACATCATTATAATCAACTTTACATCTGTCTGCTACAAATATTGGAATCATAATATAACTAGAAAACCATTAAAGGCACATGAAATCATGTTACTGTACAATAAATAAAAACAAAAGCACATAAAATCATATTATTGTACAATAAATAAGAATAAAAGCATATAAAATCTTATTAAAATACGTACAGTAGTTCCAATATCTACTGTTAGGCGTCGTCGCTCGTCATTCCCGCGAAACCGCTATTGTTTTGAATTGATTAGTTTATACCCAGTAAGCATCACCAAATTGTATTTGTAAATTTATTTACCTGTACTTTTTTTTTTGTACTATGCAGTATTAAAAAATAAATTTTATTTTGTAAGCTTAAAATAGATTCTTATTAACCATATATTATTGAAAATTGCATTCATAAATAAAGTACAGAGCTAGAAATGGTTATTTTCGGTTTAGCCTAGACAAGTATATTTGGCGTAGCCTAGCCTAGGCTAGCGTAGAGACAAGCTAATTCGATTTAAGTCGTTTTTCGACTTAAGTTGTCTCTCCTGGAACCAATTAACGACGTTGGGTGAGGTATACCTGTAGTGGGAATTCCTAGTCCCCTCGCTTTGGCCCATTTAGTTGGCTTTTAAGACATGCAGGAGAACTTAGAGGAGGTATTCTTGCCCCCTACTCAAGGGGAATGTTTCTTATGTTGTAGTAAAAACCAAAGGTCGTAATAAAGACAGTATCAAATTTATGACAAGTGTAAGAGATTACAAATCAATGTTTAAATTTTCGGATGTTTCTAATTCAGGTGATCAAACGTAATGTGATAGAAAACATTGTGCCAATCCTGATTGCTGTGAAGCACAAGTTGGAAGAGCAGAGGTCCTCCTTGATGAAACATCTCCTCCTGTACTTGAAAGAGCTCATGAAGGATTATAAGAATGAGGTAAGCCATGGTGAGATGTAAGGAAAGCCATACTGAGTTTTAAGGTAAGTCATAGTGAGATTTAAGGTAAGCCATAGTGCGCATTAGGTTAAACCATAGTGAGCATTAAGGTAAACCATAGTGAGCTTTAATTGAAGTCATAGTAAGCTTTAAGGTGAACCATAGTGAGCTTCAAGGTAAACCATGGTGAGCTTTACTTTATGCCATAGTGAGCTTTAAGGTAAGCCCTAGCGAGCTTTACAGTAAGTCATAGTTATCTTTAAGGTAAGCCAGTGAGTTTTAAGGTGAGCTAGAGTGAGCATTATGGTAAGCCTTAGTGAGCTTGAAGGTAAGTGATAGTGAGCTTGAAGGTAAGCTATAGTGAGCATTAAGCCAGGCCATAGTGAGTTTTAAGGTAAGCCATAGTAAACATGAAGGTAAGCCATAGTGAACTTTAATGTAGTGGGCTTTAAGCCATAGTGAGTGGTAAGGTAAGCCATACTGAGCTTTAAGGTAAGCCAGTGTGTTTAAGTCCATTGGTTTATTGTTGACTTGCTCTTGATGCCTTGTCAATAGACCAGTCCATTGCTATTAGTTTGGCTCTTTGATATATTTTTGAATAGCATCACAGCCACTATGGGCTTCAAAATAGACACCATATTCAGCTAGAGAACCCTCTTTGCTGTATGTAAACTTTTTGTTTCACACACATTGTTCATTGTTAGCATTGTTTTTAATCTGTAGGCAGTGCATAAAAGAATGAATATGAAGTGCAAAGTCATTACTTGTGAGCAAGTGCAGTGCCACATTACAGATCAGTATGATTGACTCTTTATTTTTTAATATCTTCATTTACCTAATGTACTGATCCTTGTGCGTTTTGGCAAAGAAATGGAATATGAAGTTATATTTTCTCGTTTAATGACTACATGCTTAGAAAGAGAGAGTGAGGATTTTAATTACACTGCTTTTTTTTTCCAAACCACTAAAATATAGACTCGGCAATATTATTGAATGTACTTCACCAAGAACACTTGGTCCCTCTCTCTTTTATCTAATTATATGCTAATTCCTGAATGAAGATATTTTGCAAGTTCGTTGTCATATTGCTAAATAAAGTACACCGTCTCTTTTATAGGTGAAAGAAATCTTAGCTGGCGATAAGCAGTTGGCAAAAGAGATTGAATTTGATCTCAGAAGATTTGATCAAGAGCAGAGAGAAGACGAAGAAGCTCTTAATAGACAGCCAGTGGAAAATGAAAAAAGCACTCCATTGCATCCCCAGCAAGATAGCGAGAAAAATGAGAATAACAATGACGTAGTTGGAGAAATCACATCTTCCACGGTGCTGGCCCACACGCAGTCTCTTGGAACGTCTTACAAGCTGCCTTCGAGACACAGTCCAGGCACTGTACCTAAGACCCCTTCTGCTGCTAGAAATGAGCTACATAGACTCGCCATGATGAACTCAAAAGCATTTACAGCGAGAAGGAAGAGCTTCGCATCGCCCTTAGCTTTCAATATCAAGTTAGATACGGATGCAAGGAGCAGTACCGGGTCTCACAATTCAGAAGCAAACCATTCCAAAAAATCCAACAGAGATAATCTGGGAGATGTACCTGATGCTGACAACACTCACATTGATTCAAGACCTGTTGCAACCTATCCCTTAGAAAGTAGAAAAAATCAGGTTGCAGACGCTGAAAGTGAGGCTACTGTTGCTGAACAGGAAGGTGCTGACATGGAAAAAGATTTCAGTGACATTCAAGAAAATAGACAGAGTGAGAAAGAGCTGACTCGTAAGCTTGAAACGCCTCAGAAAACCAAAGAAGACTTGATGAGAGCTATTAGCACACCCCATAAGCACGGTGTGATTGATAATATAACTTTTGCTAACGAGACCCAAGAAATGAGCATTATCAGCATGAATGCAACGGTCACCGGAGCGACCGAAAAACAACCGACGCTCATTTTACATTTGAGAAGTCCAGAAGCTTATGCGCAAGAATCAGATTTCAGCAAGTTGCGTAGGAGTAACAAATCAAATGCTGAAACCAAGACTGCGACAGAGAAATCTTCCAAACAGGGAACTCGACAGACCAAGCGAGGACTTTTTGAATCCTACTCTAGTGTTGCGGCCGAGAACGACAGTGACGATTCTGACGTATCAGAGAGAGTTGAGGCAAGTCTTAGTAGACAGCGAACACCCGAAACACGAGTCACAGGTAAGAGAACGAGAGACATGACTTCGTTGAGCCCTGATCCCAAAACTGATGAATCTTCAGCACAGCCTATAAGTGCAACGAAAAAGCTTAGCAAAAGAAGGACAAAAACAAAAAAGTGAAATGACATATTACACAGCCATTATTTCTATTTTGTTTTGTAGGTTTAGGAATCTATATTGGAGGCTCTTTAACTTTTATTACTTGACAGGCTAGAGTCTTGATATTTTGCGGTTCTAGTATTGTAGAATGAGAAATTCCTTGTGCAGCATGTTGGAAGTATGAATAATAGCACACACTGCAAGAATTAATGCAGAAATGCAGTACATACTGGCCAATTCGTTGAGCTAAACGAGTCGATAGTCGGAACTTGTCGACACATCATTGCAAAAATATAAATTTATAGTTTGATGTTGCTATTTGCTTCTTCCCAATTATTTAGCCGAAGCCACATCTCTGTGTTCAGCGAGAAACATTGTTGTTTTACGTCCAGTGACATCTACCCATTCTTGCATCTTCTGGAGATATTGCTAAAGGTCTTAAGTTGATGCCAGGAATAACCTTCTTGATCCCCTAATAAAACTTTTATACTGATGATACATAAAATATAAAACTTATCAAGACTTGATTAAATTTGGATGCGGGTAGCTATGTAGACAAATAGATAAACAGACGGACAGATAGATAAATAGATAGAGTATAATGTGGAAAAGGAAGTAATATTGTACATTTTCTATGAATAGTGTAAGATTTCACAAAATTTTACAGTATTTTGAAAGTTTTTGTTTGTTGTAAATTTCTGTAATATCACTTCAGTTTTCGAATTTTGAATTCTTTGCATACATAGAATAAAACTTATATAGTTGTAATCTGTATTATATTATTTTAGTAGGAGGTTAAGATATTTGAGTTGCAAGTTAGTGTTTTAAGAAGAGAGTAGCGGTATACGTAATGCAGCGCCTTGTATAACCTCATTAAATAAACCATTAGACATGTGGAGTTAGTGGCTGAACAGTAACTTGACCATGTCACAAATAATATATGACATTCTGAAAAATTATTTATATAAACTCTGTAAATAAACTGTCAGATATGTAGTCACTGGTTGAACAGTAACTTTACTAACTTAGGCTCCAATAGGGGAAAAACTTGCCAATCTACAAAATAAAATAAGTCACTAATAATTCATAGCATTCTGAAAAATTACCTTTTCCATTGAAGAGAAAAAAGGTTACAAAAGCATTAACTAGTGTGTGTATACTTGAAAAAGTCGCAGCTCTTGTTAGAAAGCAATTCAGAAACTTTGAAGTGTTTCAGTCAGAAGAGCTGGACACTCCCGACTCTGTTTCCAACAGTGAGAGAGCCACTCTGCGGTGAAAACTGCATAGACTACGGCTTTTATGGTTTTGCCGAGAACTGGAAAATTCTGAAAAACCGGTGTGGAAGGAAAATGGACCTAAGAGAACCAGAAGAACAATTTACTTTTGCTGATATATAAAAAATTACATTGTTCAACAAATGTATCAACTAAAATTATGACGGCATTTGCTGGTAATGCTCTGGAAGTTGCAAACTGGTCTCCTGAGAGATGGTAAATGTTAAATTAAAAGTATAAACAAAATTATTACAAAAGCATATTTTGGTTAATTGTTTCACTTCTCAGTTATTCCATAACCTACATTTATAATCTCATTCACATTGAGTTGCAACAGCAAAAGAGACTTACCAATTACAGAGCATTTGATAAATAGATGCTATGGCCCACACTTCGGATGTTGACCTGAAAGACAAGGCAGTCATGCATAGAGGCAAGTTCAGCAGAGCCTCGACAAGCTGCGGTGTAATGGAGGACAAATTCGCGGAGTCGAAAATGTCGACAACTCCGGACTCTAAGCCAAGGGCTGAGTATTGGTTGCTAGGAGACATACTGATGGTACTACCTGATGTGTAGCCTTCATCATAGAACTTGCATGTGTATTCTCTCGCATGCATGTCCCAAATGCAGATATCTCCAGCAGCTGCAATGAACAAAATATAATTTTTTTTTTTTTCACAAAATATGACACCACATCCCACTGATAATATCAGGGCTCATTACAGCCCTCCAATTATCTTCTGATCATTTTCAGATGAGATAAAATTTGAGGGAAGAGAACAACAGCCGTTATCTCCCCGTGCCTGTTAGTCACTTCTTGTGGAACATAAATGAGGAGGTATTTCACCCCCATCACCATCCCAATAAGTTAAGTTTTATTTTTCTTTATAACATGCAGGTAATACAAGAAGAGGAGTATTTCTCTCTCAACAACAGGGATAGCACTTTTTGTTGCCTCTTACAAAACATAAAGGATACAAAGGTGAAACTATTTCTTGCCCTCCACTAGCAAGCTCGAGTTTGCTTCAGTCACCACGTCCAGTTGCTAGGAATTGTTTCTCCCCTTCAATAAAGGTAATCCTTTTAGCTGCCCATTACGATACATTTCCCTGGGGGGGAGACAAGAATACTCCTCCGTGTTCCCTTACGTGTTTTAAAAGTTGCCTGAATGGGACAGAGTGAGAAGACGAGGAATTACCTCGTATATATTTTCTTCCCATAAAGAGTCAATGTTTTTAGCTCTTGACTTATCCAACCCCCTATAAGGGGGATTATGCCTTTGTATAGAGATAGATTATGATACATTAGAAAATATCTATCTTCTATATGACCAGGGATTGAGGTGAAATGAGAATATTTACTTCCAAAAGTATACATTTGAGAACCATCTGAGGTGGCATGACATCCACAACAGTGTTGCTGTATCACAGAGAAATATCCTTCCACCAAGTCCAAAGAATACAAGAAGCTCTCCATCTGGACTCGTGTAAAATACTAGAATGAAAGAGGATAAGAAAGTTGTTTGTATTCAAGACTATGAAAAGAATCCCCTGGGAATTCCCTCTTTTGTATTTTCCTCCCATGAAGAGTCAAACATTTTGCTTTGACTCAGCCACCACCTTTATCAGCTTTTACGGATAGGTAATTAGAATCTTCCGTAATAAAAGTAGAAATACGCATACAATTAAATATGTACAAGAGTAGTTTTATCAGTCTTCCATTTTAATTGAAAGAAGATGGTCACCATACATGCATATTCAAAACCACACTATTTAAAACTGTGTAAGATGTGGGACAATTGTACTCACCTCCTTATGCACTTTATCCATCTTCCAAACTACAGTAATCCCTCACTATATTGCGATTCACCTACCGCGAATTCAGTGCATCAAGGATTTTTTTGGCGAGCATATGTATTTTTTTTTTGGGTATACAGTGTTCCCCCCCTTATCACGGTAGTTCTTTTCCGGGACCCGGCGCGAACCAGGAAAACCGCGGAGTAGGATCAGCCTATATGTACATAGATATTTTAATTTATTTTTACGTTTACACTGTATAAACCCTCCCTGTACTGTTAACAAACCACCCTTCATAAATAACAGAATGCAACGTAAATTTATATGAAAGTGATAGATAAAATTACGGTGAATGAAGTGGTAATTACATGACATACTCATGTACATAGGTATTTTGCAATTATTTTTACGTTTACGTACTGTATAAACCCTCCCTGCACTGTTAAAAAAACACCCTTTACATTATAAATAACAGCAAGCAACATATATTTTTGAAAGTGATAGGAAAACTTACCGTGAATGAGGTGATGATGCCGTGGCATACATAGGTATTTTACAATTATTTTTAAGTTTGCGTAATATAGTGGCCAACATCCACAAACTTTTTTCCTTCTTTCAACATATCTAAGAGTTTCACTTTATCTACAATGGTTAACATTTTCCTTAGCCGCTTAGGCTGACTACCAGAAGCCTTAGAAGGTGAAGGACATTTGGGAGGCATTGCAAAGGTTAAATTATGCGTGAAAACACAATCACAAGCAAAACATATTATTAAGCACTACGAGAACGGCGCACACGAGAGTTAGACTGAGCGAGTGAGGCGGCACATTGGAAATTGGAGGGAAAAGCAAACTGCAATGAAAAAGCCAATCAGACCCCATGATACAGAACATATTGAAAAACAATTCTGTGATTCGTCGTCTCCCAACCTTTCAGCCAGTAGCATTCCATGAACTATCTCACGTAGGTGAGAGCTACTGGAAATATAAATTTATATGCTAGCTCACGTAGCTATCGGACACTATTTCTCATGATGCAATACTGTGAGTTATACTGTATGTACGTATATCTGAATTTATGGTTTTTACTATTTTTTACTGTTTTATTATTCTTAGGCTAGGAAATACTTGTTTTATCAATAAAATAATGAAAATTTTAATATTCACTAGGTCACGTAGGTGAGAGCCTTTGCGTTTTCCGAAACACTGATACCGGTATCGTATTTTACGTGGTGCAATACTGTATACTATTTTTTACTGTTTTATTATTCTTAGGCTAAGAAATACGTTTTTTTTATCAATAAAATCATGAAACTACTGGAAATATGAATATATATGCTAGCTCACGTAGCTGTTGGACACTATTTCGCATGATGCAATACTGTGAGTTATACTGTACGTACGTATATCTAAATTTATGTATATGCTAGCTCACGTAGCTATCGGACACTATTTTGCATGATGCAATACTGTGAGTTATGCTGTACGTACGTATATCTAAATTTATGTTTTTTACTATTTTTTACTGTTTTATTATTCTTAGGCTAGGAAATACTTGTTTTACCAATGAAATAATGAAAATTTTAATATTCACTAGGTCACGTAGGTGAGAGCCTTTGCGTTTCCCGAAACACTGATACCGGTATCGTATTTTACGTGGTGCAATACTGTTTACTGTTGTTTACTGTTTTATTATTCTTATGCTAAGAAATACGTTTTTTTATCAATAAAATCATGAAACTACTGGAAATATAAATATATATGCTAGCTCACGTAGCTATCGGACACTATTTCGCATGATGCAATACTGTGATTTATACTGTACGTACGTATATCTAAATTTATGTTTTTTACTATTTTTTACTGTTTTATTATTCGTAGGCTGGGAAATAATTTTTTTTTATCAATTAAATAATGAAAATTTTTTTTCAATAAAAAAATGAAAATACTGAAAATTTTTATTTTTTCAATATTTTAATATTTTTGCTTATACCCAAAAAATAAAATAATAATTTATCCAAAAAAAAACTGTGATACAGTGAGAACACGAACCAAGAAACGCGAATAACCGGGGGAACACTGTATGCGGGAATCCACGATATGTGGATATATTAAAATTTCCAGTATTTAAATTTTTTTATTGATGAAAAAAAGTATTTCCCAGCCTAAAAATATTAAAACAGTAAAAAATAGTAAAAAACTTAAATTTAAACATGTAACTCTGCACTATATAATATACGATATTGGTATCGGTGTTTCGGAAAATGCAAAGGGTCGCACCTATGTGAGATGGTACATATTAAAATTTCCAGTATTTTTATTACCGGGGTATTTTATTGATAAAAAAAAGTATTTCCTAGCCTAAGAATAATAAAACCATAAAATACAAATTTAACCATGTATCTCACAGTATTGCACCATATAAAATACGATACCGGTATTGCTATTGGCTGATGGGTGGGAGACGACGAAGCACAGAATTGTGTTCTGTATGATCTGTATCATGGGGTCTGATTGGTTTTTGATTGAAGCTTGATTCTCCCAGCATCTTCCATTGTCTCACCTCACCCATTCAGTTTACTCATGTGTGCGCCGTTCGCGTTGTGCTTGTGATTTTGCGAAACTTTTGTATTTCAACCCCTGCAATGCCGCCCAAGCGTCCTTCATCTTCTAAGGCTTCTGGTAGTGAGCCTAAGCGGCAAAGGAAGATGTTGACCATAGCAGATAAGGTAAAATTGTTAGATATGTTGAAGGAAGGAAGAAGGTTCTCGGATGTCGGCCGCCATTTTGGCATCAACGAATCTACTGTTCACTACATCAAGAAGGACGAGGTGAATATCAGGAACACAGCGACTATTACTTTAAACAAAACAGCGAAGAGGGTCGTAGCACCCTCCAGTAATATAATAGTGCGGAAGGAATCTGCTTTGGCTCTGTGGATTGCTGATTGCAGGAAGAACATCAGCTTTTACACGTGTATTGTACAAACAAAGGTGAAGAAGCTGTATGAGACATTCGCTGCAAACGAACCCGACGACGATTGTGGCGAGACCGTGAGGAGGAGGAGAAAGAAGAAGAAATAGAAGACCCACAATTGGGACCATCCAGCGATTCTCCACCGAGGAAACCATCATGCGTTGCTAGCAAGGGATGGTTTGCCAAATTTAAAAAACGCTTTGGCCTTAAGAGCATTTCGGTGCATGGTGAAGCTGTCTCTGCAGATACAGCTTCAGCTGACGATTTGTTAAACAACGACTTCAAGAAAATTATCGAGGAAGGCGGTTATGCTCCTGAGCAAGTGTTTAACATGGATGAGACTGGGTTATTTTGGAAGAGAATACCGTCTCGCTCTTTTCTTTTCAAGGAAGCTAAAGCCCCTGGATTTAAAGCGCACAAAGACCGTGTTACCCTCGTCACGTGCGGGAATGCTGCGGGCTTTCTGTTAAAGCTCGGGCTTATCTACAAGTCAAAGAACCCTAGGGCTTTGAAGAATAAAAACAAGAATCTGCTGCCAGTGTATTGGATGCATAACCCTAAGGCCTGGATCACAAAAAGCCTCACATTGTACTGGTTTCACCAATGCTTTATCCCTCAGGTCAAAGTTTATCTTGTGGTGAAGGGCCTTGAATTTTAAATCCTTCTTTTGATGGATAAAGCTAGTGACCACGCAACTGATCTCCATTATAACGGTGTTCAGGTAGAGTTCCTGCCACCAATTACAACATCACTGATTCAGCCTATGGATCAAGGCGTTATTCATGCTTTCAAGGCCCTCTACACACGAAATGCCCTGGCGAGCCTGGTTGACTCCATGGATGCGGACAAAGAATTCGCACTGAAGGTGTACTGGCATAACTGCACAATTGCTACATGCCTTCAAAATATTCAGAATGCAATCAAAGAGATGATGCCAGCCACAATCAATGCCAGCTGGAAGAAATTGTGGCCTGAAGTCATCTACGACTACAAGGGATTTGCTCCTGATGACGTGCATAACTCAGCTGTTGCGAAAGCTGTGAAGATGGCTGCATTGCTTGGAGGAGAAGGCTTTAAAGATATGACTCACGAAGACGTCAATGAACTGATCGACTGCCACTCGCAGTTGTTGACTGATGAAGACTTGGAGAAAATGACAAAATCAGCGAGCAAAGAAGAGGAAGAACAACAACAGGAAATGCACGATGAAGTTGAAGAACCTGGCCTTACACTCGAACGGCTGACAGCTATGTATAGCATGGCCAAAGAACTCCAACAACTGTCGCAGGAGCATGACGATGATCTGGTTCGTTTGGTGCACTTTTGCAATATTATCGATGATGCCATGACTCTTTGCAAGACCATCTTCTCACATAAGAAGAAACAGCAACTCCCCATTACCATGGTCTATTCTTGCAAAAAGCAGCCGTAAAGCTGTCATTGGCTGTGGAGTATGTAAACGTCATCATCACGTCATTCACGGTAAGTTTACCTATCAAGTTCATATAAATTTACGCTTGCTCTCTGTTATTAATAAAGTAAAGGGTAGGTTGTAAACAGTGCAGGGAGGGTTTATACAGTAAAGGTAAAAATAAATGTAAAATACCTGTAATAAATATGGTGCTCCTACTCTGCGGATTTTCACCTTTCACGGCTGGTCCCAGAACCGAATCCCCGTGATAAACAAGTGAGCACTGTATTCCAGTTTCCTTGGAGGACTCTATAGCATACACAAAAAATTATTGTCGACTGAAGATCCCGTGACAAACTTCTTGCTTTCTTGCATAAAACGGGCACATGTTTGGTAATGGTTAGGGAATCGTACCAAGTGTTTTCTGTGGTTTTACCTACAATCAACCAGATAAAATAGCATAAAGCTCATTGACCACTACTTGGCTTTTTGAAACTTAATAATTAAATTATATCATACAGAATTGCAGTGTAATAATAGCAAATACCAGCACTATGGATGGAAACAAATTGTATATACTTATAATTAAGATATACAGTAATAAACAGCATATTAAGATATACAGTACTCAAGAGTAGAAAAAATATATCACATTATTCAAACTTACTTGATAAAGAGTGGCAGCTCCCATGTGTTTCAGACACTTTGCAACTAAATCGACCTGCAGATGTAGATTAATATCAGTGGATGGGATGAACACTCCTTGTGTGACAACTGTTCAAGTCTTCCATTAACTTGTATTCCAGTCTTCCCCTTGCTAGATTTATAGAGGTATTATTTTTTATGTAATCTTCAGGTGTTCGAAAAGCAAAAACATTCAAATATGAAAAATTTTGTTTTAATCTCAGTCAGACAATAAAAACACTCAGTGCATTAGATATCTATCTATCTATCTACCTTGGCTGTTTCCCCCTTTAATTGGGGGGTAGCCGACATCAAGAAAGGAAAACAAATAGGGGGATTACTTAGCTCTATGGGCAATGACGAGGGAGCTAGCGACCGTTCAGATGGCACTGCTGGAGTGCCACAGCCCATCCTCCTGGCTCTTCCACAACCTGTGTCGCTTCACAACTGCCAACTCCTCCTACTGCCCCTACCACAGGGCTACCTCTGTAAGATGCAGCCCCATGGTAACAGCAGATGCCCATCAGAGTTGCGTCACAATCGCTTGCCACTCATTCCTATTCCTAGTACGCTCGCTTGCTTCCCTCACATCCATCCTCCTATCATTCAGGGCTCTCCTTACTCCATCCATCCATCCAAACCTAGGCCTCCCTCTAGCATTTCTCCCATCAACTCTCGCATTCATCACCTTTTTCAGCAGTCTTTCATCATCCATCCTTTCCACATGGCCAAACCATCTCAGAACATTCATATCTACTCTGGTTGCAATTTCTCTCCTCACACCCGTTCTTGCTCTCACCACTTCATTCCTAACCCTATCCAATCGAGATACACCAATCATACTCCTCAGGCATTTCATCTCAAACACATTTAGTTTCCGTCTCCCACTTTCTTTCATACCTCATAACTCTGATCCATACATCACAGTTGGCACAACCACTTTCTCATGCAAAACTTTCTTAACATTCATTTCCAACCCTCTATTCTTCATTACTCCTTTCAATGCACCCAACACTTTACATCCATCATTCACTCTGTGACACACATCTGCTTCCACTCCACCACTTGCAGCTATAACCGAGCCTAAATACTTAAACTGATTAACCTCCTCAAGTGTTTCTCCATTCAACATAGGAAATACTTGTTTTATCAATAAAATAATGAAAATTTTAGTATGCACTAGGTCACGTAGGTGAGAGCCTTTGCGTTTTCCAAAACACTGATACCGGTATCGTATTTTACGCGGTGCAATACTGTTTACTATTTTTTACTGTTTGATTATTCTTAGGCTAAGAAATACGTTTTTTTATCAATAAAATCAAGAAACTACTGGAAATATAAATATATATGCTAGCTCACGTAGCTATCGGACACTATTTTGCATGATGCAATACTGTGATTTATATTATACGTACGTATATCTAAATTTATGTTTATTACTATTTTTTGCTGTTTTATTATTTGTAGGCTGTGAAATAAATTTTTTTTATCAATTAAATAATGAAATTTTTTTTTTCAATAAAAACATGAAAATACTGAACTTTTTTTTTTTTTCAATATTTTAATATTTTTGCTTATACCCAAAAAATAAAATAATAATTTATAAAAAAAAAAACCGCAATACAATGAGAACACGAACCAAGAAACGCCAATAACCGGGGGAACACTGTATGCGAGAATCCACATGTGGAAATATTAAAATTTCCAGTATTTTAATTTTTTTATTGATGAAAAATATGTATTTCCCAGCCTAAAAATATTGAATTGTAAAAAATAGTAAAAAACATAAATTTCAACATGTAACTCTGCACTATATAATATACGATACCGGTATCGGTGTTTCGGAAAATGCAAAGGGTCGCACCTATGTGAGATGGTACATATTAAAATATCCAGTATTTTTATTACCGTGGTATTTTATTGATTAAAAAAAAGTATTTCCTAGCCTAAGAATAATAAAACCATAAAAAACTAATTTAACCATGTATCTCACAGTATTGCACCATATAAAATACGATACCGGTATTGCTATTGGCTGATGGGTGGGAGATGACGAATCACAGAATTGTGTTCTGTATGGTCTGTATCATGGGGTCTGATTGGCTTTTTGATTGAAGCTTGATTCTCCCAGCATCTTCCATTGTCTCGCCTCACCCATTCAGTTTACTCACGTATGCTCCGTTCGCGTTGTGCTTGTGATTTTGCGAAACTTTTGTATTCCAACCCCCGCAATGCCGCCCAAGCGTCCTTCATCTTCTAAGGCTTCTGGTAGTGAGCCTAAGTGGCAAAGGAAGATGTTGACCATAGCAGATAAGGTAAAACTGTTAGATATGTTGAAGGAAGGAAGAAGGTTCTCGGATGTCGGCCGCCATTTGGCATCAACGAATCTACTGTTCACTACATCAAGAAGGACGAGGTGACTATCAGGAAGACAGCGACTATTACTTTTAATAAAACAGCGAAGAGGGTCGTAACACCCCGCAGTAAAATAATAGTGCGGAAGGAATCTGCTTTGGCTCTGTGGATTGCTGATTGCAGGAAGAACATCAGCTTAGACACGTGTATTGTACAAACAAAGGTGAAGAAGCTGTATGAGACATTCGCTGCAAACGAACCCGACGACGACAGTGGCGAGACCGTGAGGAGGAGGAGAAAGAAGAAGAAATAGAAGACCCACAGTTGGGACCGTCCAGCGATTATCCACCGAGGAAACCATCATGCGTTGCTAGCAAGGGATGGTTTGCCAAATTTAAAAAACGCTTTGGCCTTAAGAGCATTTCGGTGCATGGCGAAGCTGCCTCTGCAGATACAGCTTCAGCTGACGATTTGGTAAACAACAACTTCAAGAAAATTATCGAGGAAAGCGGTTATGCTCCTGAGCAAGTGTTTAACATGGATGAGACTGTGTTATTTTGGAAGAGAATACCGTCTCGCTCTTTTCTTTTCAAGGAAGAAGCTAAAGCCCCTGGATTTAAAGTGCACAAAGACAGCGTTACCCTCGTCACGTGCGGGAATGCTACGGGCTTTCTGTTAAAGCTCGGGCTTATCTACAAGTCAAAGAACCCTAGGGCTTTGAAGAATAAAAACAAGAATCTGCTGCCAGTGTATTGGATGCATAACCCTAAGGCCTGGATCATAAAAAGCCTCACATTGTACTGGTTTCACCAAGGCTTTTTCCCTCAGGTCAAAGTTTATCTTGTGGTGAAGGGCCTTGAATTTAAAGCCCTTCTTTTGATGGATAAAGCTAGTGACCACGCAACTGATCTCCATTATAACGGTGTTCAGGTAGAGTTCCTGCCACCAAGTACGACATCACTGATTCAGCCTATGGATCAAGGCGTTATTCGTGCTTTCAAGACCCTCTGCACATGAAATGCCCTGGCGAGCCTGGTTGACTCCATGGATGCGGACAAAGAATTCGCACTGAAGGCGTACTGGCATAACTGCACGATTGCTACATGCCTTCAAAATATTCAGAATGCAATCAAAGAGATGATGCCAGCCACAATCAATGCCAGCTGGAAGAAATTGTGGCCTGAAGTCATCTACGACTACAAAGGATTTGCTCCTGATGACGTGCATAACTCAGCTGTTGCGAAAGCTGTGAAGATGGCTGCATTGCTAGGAGGAGAAGGCTTTAAAGATATGACTCACGAAGACGTCAATGAACTGATCGACTGCCAATCGCAGTTGTTGACTGATGAAGACTTGGAAGAAATGACAAAATCAGCGAGCAAAGAAGAGGAAGAACAACAACAGGAAACGCACGATGAAGTTGAAGACCCTGGCCTTACACTCGAACGGCTGGCAGCCATGTATAGCATGGCCAAAGAACTCCAACAACTGTCGCAGGAGCATGACGATGATCTGGTTCGTTTGGTGCACTTCTGCAATATTATCAATGATGCCATGACTCTTTGCAAGACCATCTTCTCACATAATAAGAAACAGCAACAGCAACTCCCCATTACCATGTTCTGTTCTTGCAAATAGCAGCCGTAAAGCTGTCATTGGCTATGGAGTATGTAAATGTCATCATCACGTCATTCACGGTAAGTTTACCTATCAAGTTCATATAAATTTATGCTTGCTCTCTGTTATTAATAAAGTAAAGGGTAGGTTGTAAACAGTGCAGGGAGGGTTTATACAGTAAAGGTAAAAATAAATGTAAAATACCTGTAATAAATATGGTGCTCCTACTCTGCGGATTTTCACCTTTCGCGGCTGATCCCAGAACCGAATCCCCGTGATAAACAAGGGAGCACTGTATTGCAGTTTCCTTGGAGGACTCCATAGTGTACACAAAAAATGATTGTCGACTGAAGATCCCGTGACAAACTTCTTGCTTTCTTACATAAAACGGGCACATGTTTGGTAATGGTTAGGCAATCGTACCAAGTGTTTTCTGTGGTTTTACCTTACAATCAACCAGATAAAATAGCATAAAGCTCATTGACCACTACTTGGCTTTTTGAAACTTAATAATTAAATTATATCATACAGAATTGCAGCGTAATAATAGCATATACCAGCACTATGGATGGAAACAAATTGTATATACTTATAACTAAGATATACAGTAATAAACAGCATATTAAGATATATAGTACTCTAGAGTAGAAAAAATATATCACATTATTCACACTTACTTGATAAAGAATGGCAGCTCCCATGTGTTTCAGACACCTTGCAACTAAACCGACCTGCAGATGTAAATTAATATCAGTGGATGGGATGAACACTCCTTGTGTGACAACTGTTCAAGTCTTCCATTAACTTGTATTCCAGTCTTCCCCTTGCTAGATTTATAGAGGTATTATTTTATATGTAATCTTCAGGTGTTTGAAAAGCAAAAACATTGAAATATGAAAATTTTTGTTTTAATCTCAGTCAGACAATAAAAACACTCAGTGCATTAGATATCTATCTATCTACCTACCTTGGCTGTTTCCCCCTTTAATTGGGGGGTAGCCGACATCAAGAAAGGAAAACAAATAGGGGGATTACTTAGCTCTATGGGCAATGACGAGGGAGCTAGCGACCGTTCAGATGGCACTGCTGGAGTGCCACAGCCCATCCTCCTGGCTCTTCCACAACCTGTGTCGCTTCACAACTGCCAACTCCTCCTACTGCCCCTACCACAGGGCTACCTCTGTAAGATGCAGCCCCGTGGTAACAGCAGATGCCCATCAGAGCTGCGTCACAATCGCTCGCCACTCATTCCTATTCCTAGCACGCTCGCTTGCTTCCCTCACATCCATCCTCCTATCATTCAGGGCTCTCCTTACTCCATCCATCCATCCAAACCTAGGCCTCCCTCTAGCATTTCTCCCATCAACTCTCGCATTCATCACCTTTTTCAGCAGCCTTTCATCATCCATCCTTTCCACATGGCCTAACCATCACAGAACATTCATATTTACTGTGGTTGCAATTTCTCTCCTCACACCCGTTCTTGCTCTCACCACTTCATTTCTAACCCTATCCAATCGAGATACACCAATCATACTCCTCAGGCATTTCATCTCAAACACATTTAGTTTCCGTCTCCCACTTACTTTCATACCCCATAACTCTGATCCATACATCACAGTTGGCACAACCACTTTCTCATGCAAAACTTTCTTAACATTCATTTCCAACCCTCTATTCTTCATCACTCCTTTCAATGCACCCAACACTTTACATCCTTCATTCACTCTGTGACTCACATCTGCTTCCGCTCCACCATTTGCAGCTATAACTGAGCCTAAATACTTAAGCTGATTAACCTCCTCAAGTGTCTCTCCATTCAACATAACATTCAATCCAGCGCCATCCTCATTTCTTGTACACCTCATAACCTTAGTCTTTCCCACATTCACTCGCAACTTCCTTCTCTCACACACCATCCCAAATTCTGACACTAACTGACACAGCTTTTCCTCTGAATCTGCCACCACCACAGTATCATCTGCAAACAGCAACTGATTTAGCTCCCACTCGTTATCATCCCCATCTACCATTCTCAAACCTCGACCATGCACTCGCTCATTCACCTCTCTTACAACTCCATCAATATACAAATTGAACAGCCATGGTGACATCACACCACCCTGTCTCAGTCCCACACTCACTGGAAACCACTCACTCACTTCATTCCCTACCCTAACACAAGCTCTACTGCCCTCATACAAACTCTTCACTGCATGCAACAATTTACCATTAATTCCATATAATCTCAAAACATTCTACATAGGCTCTCTATCAACTCTATCATATGCTTTCTCCAGATCCATAAATGCAAAATACACATCCTTACCCTTTGCTAAATATTTCTAACATAACTGCCTAACTATAAAAATCTGATCTATACAACCTCTACCTCTCCTAAAACCACTCTGCACCTCCGCAATTACATATTCTGTCTTATCCCTAATCCTATTAACCAGTATCCTACCATACACTTTTCCTACCACACTCAACAAACTGATACCCCTAAAATTACTGCATTCATACATATCTCCCTTACCTTTGTATAGGGGCACTGTGCAGGCAATCACCCATTCCACTGGCACCAATGACAACATAAAGCTTATATTAAACACTCTCACTAACCATTCCAATGCAGTCACACCCTCTTCTTCCAACATCTCCTCTCTCACACCATCCATTCCAGGTGCTTTACCTGCTTTCGCTTCATACAATGCCCTTTTCACCTCCTCTCTTGTAATCTCTCTCTCATTTGCATCTCCCATTACTGGCCCTTGAACCCCTCCCACTGCCACTATAGCTGCCTCTCTATCTTCCTCAACATTCAGCAAGCTCTCAAAATATTCTGCCCATCTTTTCCTTGCATCGTTCCCTCTTAACATTTGTCCATTCACATCTTTCACTGTCTCTTCCATCCTCGATTCACCCTTCCTTACTCTCTTCACTTCTAATTATTATAGTAAAGTCATTGTCATTTTAAAGGTTCTTTTATGTAAAAAAAAAAATATGTATTTGCATACTTTTTGCATAAAAGAAAAATTATATTTTTGTATAATTCTTGCATCCCAAGAGTACAGTACTATAAATTTTAATATTCTATAAGTAACTTGGGAGGGAATATATAACAAAGGAATGCTTGGTTGTATGACGAGGGCCACTTACTCTTAACGAATTCATTGTCATCTGAATCCTCTTCTGGTTTCTGATCAAGATCTGCCCATTCTGGGGTACCTCCATAAAATTGGTCGAAGTTATCTCTTGAGTTCCAATTTGTATTTTTTTTGTTGACGTCTCCCTGATACCTCACAATCCACGAGTTTTTGTCATGTTGGCAACGATATCCATCACTATTGAAAAAACGAAGAATATTATATACACTATATACGGTTATAACATTCATCACTGAATAAATTACAATAATAATCATATAATGTGGCATCATAAAACACTTGAAGCAAAGAAAATAATATATTTCTAAAACAACCATTAAACCATTGAAACGAGGAAGAAAACTATGCTTTCAGATATAACTTTTTTTTAATGCTTATGACACAGGAATAGCAAAGAAAAGTGCCCTCATCGAGTTAGGGACCAAAAAGACGTTTAGGATAAAGTAGCAGCTTAGGAACAAGGCAGAAATAAAAGAATGATGCACAATAAAGAAGACATGTTGTAAGAAACAAAGAGAAACAGATGGGGAGTGCTGTGACTTGCCAGATGTGAAGGGATTATAAGAGATATATAACGACTATGCTAGAATATTCGGCATTGATGCAGGCAGAGGAAAAGAACTGTAATTAAAGGAAGACTTAACAATGAGCAGTCCCGGCTTTACCAAATATTTTCATTATCTTCGTCAATCCATGTGATCTTCCATGAGATATCGACTTCAGCCTTTTCGTCTTCTTCATCCTTTATCATTTTATGCTTTTTCTGAGGTCCTTCTCCTTCGGGAAGTGTAGCTGCTGTATTCCTGCCTCCCTGGTCTCTTGAGCATCAGCTTCATCGCTGCCAAACAGATCACGGGCCAATTCTCTAGAAATGAAAAGCTGTAATTAATTTTAAAGTAATGTCTCTATGAGTTACAAAGATATGCTCCTATTTCACAAAAGTTATTACTGTTGCAGTAAAACAAACACATTAACTCTTATATGTATAAATACAATGAAACATATATGAGCCCTGACAAGACTTCAAATATTTAAATTACTAACAATGACATTGTACAGGGGTTCCTTGGTTTACAATGTCCTCGAGTTTCGATGTTTCGTGGTTATGGTGCATCTCTCATAAATGACTTTGCTTCTTTTTTGATCATTTTTGGTCTGAATCATGTCTCCTAAGTGTAAAGCAGATTCTTCTGATGGCAGTGCTTCAAAGAAAGGAAAGCCATCATCATGGAAGTGAAATGCTTGGAAAAGAGAGAAATTTTAGTACTGCATTAGTTTAGATGAGTGACATTGGTGCTTATATATGTGTATTTCGACTCGTGCTGAAAATCGGGCTATGTCACGTCTTGAGGAACAGAACATTGACCTAAGTCAAGTACCCCCTGTATTCAGTCATTCTTAATAAGATTTTTTAGTATTGGGAAAGGGTCTCCAAAAGCAGAGTAAATACTGCAGTAGCATAGTGGTTACAGTGGTCAATTGTGATGTGACAAACCCGTAATCAAGCCTACTGCAGGGAATTCGGAAGGACCTCTAGTCTTGCTTCCTCGGCTACAACCTGTCTGTGTCCACACCCAAGTGGGAACTGATAATGACATAAAATGTAAAAAACAGTCATGTAACAATGATTTATCTGAGATAATATCAGACATTCCACAGTACTGTATAAATAAAGTCAATCATTACAAACAGATACGATAGTTTAACCTCATCTCACAAACTTAATCCGTTCCTTAACCCCATTCGCAAATCAAAATATTTTTGACAGGAAACCCCTTTTTCTATTGAAATTATTATAAATCAATTAATCCGTTTCCTAGCCCCAGAAGCATACTTTTTAAATTCTTTTTTATGGGTTTATATGTGGCAAAAATATAGAATGGAACTAAAGATAACTTTAATTATAAAAAATACGGTACAGTATGCTAATGCTGTACTAAAATAAAACATAATTTATTGTACTTTACTTTTTTGGCTGATAGTTGCTTGGATACGTGGATTGTGGTGGAGGAGGTCTACTCCTTCAAAGGAGAGTTCCCTTCCATAACAATGTCAGGCAACTGTGCAGGTATTTCTGGTGTTTTCTCTGTTTTTTCTGTCTTACAAGGTGATTCTCTGTCTGGTATTGGCACAAGAAAACGATCAAGAGAAATCTGCCTTTTTCTTTGCTAATAAATTTTTCAGAAATGGGACATCACATTGTCATTCAAAATGTTCACTGCTTTGTTGGTCAGTTTTATCAGGGTGATGACTCTCAATAAAAGCCTGCATGTAACCCCAGTTACTAAAGCTTTTTTTCGCTTATCACTTGAAACCTTTACCCTCTCTTCCTCTTCCTCCTGGATAGTCTTCACCTGTTCACGTTGCAACTCGTTAAGTTCTTCTGCGGTGAGCTTTTATTTGTGGTTCTCCACCAGCTCTTCCACATCCTCCTCATTGAACTCCAAGATTATACTTTGGCTCGTGGCCACAATCTCGTTCACTCTGTTGACAGCTGTCTCTTGTTTGAAACCCTTGAAGTCTCTATCCCACACAACCTGGCCAAAGTTTCCTCCAGACGGACTGCAACATGAGGTAAGAGACCTCCTTCTGTGCCTTGTCAGTGAGGCTTATGCAGTGGAGGATATTGAAGTGGTCTCTCCAGAATTCACATAGGGTCAAATCAATGTTGTTGGTGACCTGGAAACACCTGGAAAAAAAGACCCTTTGTATACAATTTCTTAAAATTAGAAATGATATGCTGGAGGAGAGGAGTGGCGTTAGGAGGCAGAAATCTGACTTTGATGAAGTCGTATTCGATATCAAGGTTTTTTCCAAACCTGAAGGATGGGCAGGACCATTTTCCATTACCAGAAAACACTTAAGGGGCAAAATTCTTTCTTAAAGCTATTTTTTGACAGCTGGCACAAAAACCAGTCAACCACTCTTTAAAAATGATAAGTGTTACCAAAGCCTTGCTATTTGGCCACATTACTGGAAGTTTAGCCTTCAACATATTATTGCACTTAATAACGAGCAAA
This sequence comes from Halocaridina rubra, assembly GCA_037179515.1. Lineage (NCBI taxonomy): Eukaryota > Metazoa > Arthropoda > Malacostraca > Decapoda > Atyidae > Halocaridina > Halocaridina rubra. The sequence goes on from JAXCGZ010006066.1 coordinate 50,010, forward strand.
TTTTCAGAGTGGTGGACTAAAAGAGGTTTATCTTGCAATCTCTACATGCATTAGTGCACAATAAAAGTGTAAGCCTGTCCTTCATTGGTTTGTGCCAGGCAGTGCCTTCTCCTCTTGCGTTATGTAGGTTTTTCTAGGCATTTATTTCCAAAATAGTCCTGTTTCATCTCAGTTAGAAACTTGCTGCCAGACATAACCTTCACTTTCTATGAATTTAGCAAATTGTAGCACATAGGCATCCACTGCCTTTTGGTTCAAACTAGCCACATCTCCATCTAACAACACTATGAATTACAGTGAGTCGATGAAGTTTTTCAAACCAGCCTCTACTTGCTTTAAATTCATCAAATTTAGCACCACTAGCACTCGGAGTTGTCATTGCTAAATCATGGTGTATCAGTAAAGCCTTTGCGCATATTATAGCCTCACTAACACTAATTCCAGCAAGTTCTTTTTCATTTATCCAAATTAACAATAATTTTCTACTTTTTCCATTACTTGAGTCCTATGCTTTGTTAATATAGCCACTCCTTTGGTCACGTTAGCTGCCTTTAAGGCCTCTTTATTCGTTAAAATAGTACAGATGGTCGATTTCGCCATGTCATACTGCTTGGCAAGATCAGAAACATGAACACCGTTCTCATGCTTAGCTATTATTATTTGCTTCGTTTCCACAGTGATACATTTAGGCTTAGTAATATTACTATTGTAATGTATTTGGGTACTTAGCTAAAAATTCATTATAATAAGAGTTCTTTGTATCACTGCAGCAATGTAAACACATATAGATAAGTGTAAAGTAGAAATAATGCAGGACAGCAGCAGGACAAGCTAACGTCTTTGTAGGGGCTCATCAACAATATATATATTTTCTGCTCTAGTCTACAGGACACCAGTAATACATAGGTGGCACTGAGTGCATGAACATCAAAATACACACAAACCGCATACTTGAATACTTAGATATATTACACCCCTCCATTCCTTGTAGATAAAATTCGGCAATAAAAATATAAACAAACTACAAGACCTTTCCTAGTAAAAATTTCCACTAACAAAATCCAATATGTAACTCCACCTAGCAATATATATAAACAAAACAGTACTGATTCACATATTATAAATTCAGTGTATCTACTGGGTTATGCTTTTGACTTGAATGTCTCTCTTCAGGTATTTGCTCTGGACTACTATTACTACTACCAGAATTTGCCTCAGGATTGAAATTCTGAAAAGCATTTTCATCTTCAGCATTTGAGTTAACTGTAGGTGTAACCCTGGGAATATCAGACATATTACTTATTCTACGACGATTAAAATGTTCAGTCTTATCCAAATATTGGTAAAGATCAGTACTACTCCTGTTTACTAATTCAGACTCACTAGAGGTATTATATTCCTCAACATCCCCAAAGTTAGGTTTGAGCTGCTTGAACATTTGGTCAAAAGGCCTCTGAAGAATAGTACCATTTTCACTCCTAATCTTTTATGAAACAGATCCAGTACGTTCTTCCACAACACCAGATAAATATACATGATCATCTACTTTAAACTCAGGAGGTAAATTTGTCTTAGCACCTCTACAATACTTGGCCTGATTTTCCTGCTTCTTAATAATATGACTCTCAACATCAGGACATAAAAGATCAAACTTAGACTTAATCCTTCATTTCTTGAAAGTTCACAAGGAGCAACACCAGTTGTAATATGAGGTGTAATCCTTCGTTTCTTAAAAGTTCACAAGGAGCAACACCAGTTGTAATATGAGGTGTAATCCTATAACAAAACAAAAACCTCAACAATTTCTCCTCAGTACACCCCTCACTTTTTTCAATCATTTTAAATGTGTTCCCGGCATTCTCTGCTAAACCATTTGTAGAAGAATAATAAGGAGCACTTGTAACATGGTGTATTCCACTATTGCTTACAAAATCCTGAAATTCAACACCAACAAAAGCAGGACCATTATCACTGACAATAATGTTGGGCAGTTCGTGAGTAGCAAATAATTGTTGCAGTTTACACAGTCGCCTTAGCAGTACAACCTTGAGTTGGTATAACTTCAAGCCATTAAGAATAAGCATCCACAATAATAAGAAACATATGACCCTCCATAAGCCCCATGGATGCAGTGTTTGTCTACCCGTACAGTTTGACCTGTATTTTTTACATGGTTTGCATAAATAAACTCGTCTCTCCAAATCTTTATCAATTTGAGGCCACCATACATAGCATCTTGCAAGACTTATCATTTTGACAATACCTGGATGAGTATCATGTAAGTTCTCAGTTATAGCATTTCTTCCTTGGGGTGGTATCACTACTCTAGTTTCCCACAAAATACAACCTTACACAACAGTTAATTCATGTGTATGGTCAAAATAAGGCTTTAAACTTTCATCACAATTCTGAGACACATTCCAACTTTGCAAAATATGGTTACGAACTTGTGAAAGTATAGGATCACGATCCGTTCAGCGATGAATGTCTGCAAACTTTACTCCAGTAAAATTTATCCAACCCGGCAATAGTTCTTTCTCACCAACAAGAACTAAAATTTCAAAATTATTTTCCTGCTGTATAGGAAATCTTGATAAATAATCAGCATTTGGAATTTTACATCCTGGTCTAGAGTAAGCAGATAAAAGTAAAGACCATCTAATTAGTTTACCTGATGCCATACGTGGTACTGCCTTCGTTTCACTCAACAATCCTAACAAAGGTTTGTGATCTGTGAAAATAGTGAGACTCCTTCCTTATAAATATTTGTTAAATTTGCATACAGACCATACAACTTCCAGGGCTTCTTTTCTACCTGGGCATAATTTATCTCGGCATATGACAAAGTCCTAGATGCAAATGAATTTGGTTGCAATAATCCATTAACATCCTCTTGCTCTAAAACTGCTCCTAAACCATATGAGCTTGCATTACATGTCAAAAACAGAGGTTTACTAGGGTCATAGTGCACTAATAAATTGTTTGATTTCAGTAATTCTTTAGCCTGTAATAAAGCTGTATTTTCCTTATCACTCCAAATCTATTCTGTAGATTCTGATTTCAGTGCATACAAGGGAGCCATAATCTAGGACACTTGGTAGGAATCTGTGGTAAAATTTCATACCACAGAGTGTGCGTAAGTCCTGCCTATTCTGGGGGATGGTATATTCAGTATAGCTTTCACCTTCTCAGCTGATGGATGAATACCTTGAGCAGATAAAGTATAATCTAGAGAAGTAACCGTAGGTACAAAAAAGTCACACTTCTCTCATTTCAATTTCAAACCACACTTTTGTAATTTACTCAATACTTTTTCAAGAATAAAAAAATTTTCCTCAACTGTGTGGAGCAGAAATCAATATGTCATCTAAATACACAGCAACATGAGGAATACCTTTGAAAATGTTCTCCATCATTCTTTGGAAAATACCCACAACACTATTCAAACCATACTGTAGTCTAGTAAACACATAAAGACCTTTGTGGGTATTTATTACCATATACTTTTGAGATTCCTCACTGAGTTGTAGATGATGGTATGCATGGCTTAAATAAAGTTTAGTAAAGTACTTTCATTTTTCCAACATAGCAAAAATATCCTCAGAGGTTGGCAATGGATACTTCTCAAGTTCACAGACAGAGTTAAAGATTTCTTTAAAATCAGTACATATCCTAACATTTTTGCAATCACTCTTCAAAACATTTACCGTGGGACTGGCCTATTTTGAAAAAGTTATTGGCTTAATTATACCAAACTTTTCAAGTCTCTCCAGCTCTTCATCAACCATTGGACGTTTATAATAGGGTACTCCCCTAGCAAGCTTGTGGACAGGCACAGCTCCTGGTTTCACATTAACTGAAACCTTGAATCCTTTAAACAGCCTATACCAGGCTCAAATACCTCTCCATATTTGGCTAAAAGTTCATCTATTTCCTCTTTCTTAGGACCATCAACTGCATATTAGCAATGTTAAAAATTTATTTCCAATTTAAATTAATTTCTTGCATCCAGTTTCTACCCAATAAAGAAGCTCAATCACCTTTAGTTACTACAATAGGTAACCTGTGATATTTGTCATTATACACAATGTCAACCATAGCTATCCCTGCAATATCAAGTGGCTGTTTGTTATAATCCGTGAGCATAATGTTTGCATTTAGTAATTATTCAGAAGAGTTGCACACCTTCCTTTATATATTTTTACACATACAAGTGACTTCTGAACCTGTATCAACCTCAAAATTAAAATTATCTTTAACCATCACATTAGCAACATATTTACCATCATAACTATGCACAACTTCAGCTGTAGACTGATGTGGCAATATACCAGACTCCCTCAAAGCAAAAATATCATTCTCATGAGCTGCAATTTTTTTGTAGATACCTGAAAATCTTCATTAACTACTGATATTATCATACACATTTAATTCAGACTTGCTGGTTTGGCACTGAAGTTGTAGGCTAGTGCTACTAATACAATGCTTTGACCTTGGTACTTTACCATTTTTACATACAACAGTTAAAGGTTCTATTCTATGGCATGACCTATATTTAGCAGTCTTGAATTTACATAAATTACCTAAATGTCCAGCAGAATTACATCTAAAACACCTTCTTATTATATTAGCATTACTCGGGGGATTAATTCGGCACAGAAACATCTCGCCCCTGTTGAACAGATCGTCCTTGGTGACGAAAGTTTTTAGCAGCAGCTGGATTTTCCGAATAAAAACCTTTACCATTTTTAACCTATTAACATTATGAACAGCTGTGCTACCACTATCAGCTGAAAACTGTGAATTTGCAAACATAGTAGCATTAGTTTCATATAATTCAGCTTACTCAGCAATTTTCACAGCTTCCAAAAAAGTTAATTTTAATCGTGCAGATGCTTCAAAAATTTGTTAGCTACACTGCGACTTTACTCCTGCAATTAGCTGGTCCACTAACATTTGATCTAGCATCTTTCCAAATTCACAGTATCGAGCAGAGTGCTTGAGACGAACAAATAAATTCTGCAAAGATTACCCCTGCTTCTTCATAACATGCCTGTACTTCATCCGCTCCACTAGTGGGTTTTTCGTACCTCCAAATGTTTTTGTAGGCTTGCGATCACCTGTGCATAGGGTAACGCTGACAGAATTTTCAGCGATAATAAATCTTTCATTACCTAATATATGCTTGGATATTGGCCCACAATAAGTGTAGGCACCTTCTTCTCATCTGCTACATCCTTCACTGTAAAATAACACTGAAGTCTTTCATGAAAACTGGAGAAATCTTCCTCACCCTCACGAAAACTTGGAATCGCCGGTCCAGCCATCTCTCTGGTACGATTATATCTCGTTGCCACTAAATAATGTAATGTATTTGGGTATTTAACTAAAGATTCATTTTAAGAAGAGTTCTTTGTATCACTGCAGCAATGTAAACACATATAAATAAGTGTAAAGGTAGAAATAATGCAGCAAAACAGCAGGACAAGCAAACGTCTTCACAGGGGTTCAACAACAATGTATATATTTTCCGCTCTAGTCTACAGTACACCAGTTTTACATAGGTGGCACTGAGTGCATGGACATCAAAATATGCTCAAGCAACATATTTGAATACTTAGATATATTACAACTATCACTGATACTTTTCACTTTCTTAGGAGCCATAATGAGGACCAATTTAATGTAAAAAGTAAAAAAATTTGCAATAAAAGAACAACAAATGATCTTTACAGTGCGCGCACCAATGCAAAACTGAGAGCAAACACATGGTTGCCCAGGTAGATGAGCGTGCATATGTGTGTTTGTACCTCGAGAATTGGTTGGATGTTGATTCATAATTTGTTAGAAACTGGTGATTGTATGTCGATTTGTTCATGATTGGATGTGTTCATATATGGAGGTTCAGCTGTATAATAATGCAGTATTTATTCACATGAAACTACACATATAGTTTTACATCTTGTTCATAACATGATCGGAGTATTGTCACAGACTCCCTTTTCTACTTAGGGCTAGGATGGTGCCTTCTTGTGAAGAACATTGATTTTGGCAAGTGCAGCTATTACCCTGAGTGAATGCCTTATCTAACTTCAGACCATGGCAGCCCACAAACCCACAAACTGATGAATCAGATTCGTCCACTTTACTCCTCAGCCACGGTGGCCGCTTACAGCTTGCCCAGCATAGTGCACATAATATGCCTTGCCAGTCAAGGCATTAGATTTTTTTTTTATGAGTGTGATACCGGGACAGGCAAAAACTGCCCTATTCAATAAAGGGCCGGGCACAAGAAAACACCAACATGAAGGAAAAGAAAAAGGTTAAGGACAAGGCAGAGATGAGGTAATATCACACAAAAGAAAACGACTGACAGAAAAAACAGTCAAAGCACAGAGGACCCAGAGATATGGAGGACTAGGCTCTGAGATAATGATAGATCTGCTTTTTGAAGGATGATAGGTCATAAGAATTAGGAAAGACAGAAGGAGGAAGAGAGTTCAAGAGTTTGGAGGTATATGGAAAGAAGCAGTCGCTGCACCGACCAATCCGCGAGCTACAAATCTCCACACAGTACCTGTGAGATGAGGCTGCTGGGCGAGTTATGTGGCCTCAGCAGTGGGGGAGGGATGCAACTCGCCAACTCATCAGAGCGATGGAAACAGTAGCGATAGAAAAGAGAAAGGGAATATACCGTACGGCGAAGAGAAAGAGGATCCAGATTAGAAGTAAGAGAAGGATCATCAATGAGTCTGATTCCCTTAGATTCAACCCTATCAAGGAGATATGTATAAGAAGCACCCCAGATGTGTAAGCAGTATTCTGAGCAGGGATGGATAAGACCTTTATCAATTTTGATTTGCTGAAAAGAGGAAAAGTAATGATGGAAACGAAACAAAGCCCAATTTTTTGGATGATGATTTAGAAATTTGGATTATGTGATTCCTCCAAGATCAGTTAGAGGATATATAGAATTAAGAGGATAAATTTCATTAGTTTCGAAGACAATAGGGTTAGCAGGAGGAGAAAAAGATAAAGAGATAGCCAGAAACTGTGTCTTGGAGGCTTTGAATTTAACTAAATTTTAAGTACCCCCTCAAATACCCTCTGCAAATCGGAGTTGAGAGTAGAAGAAAGAGTGATACAAGACTGATTACGAGTAGCAGATGAAGGTTGTGAAGAAAAGGCAGAGAAAAAAGAGAAGGGTAGAATCATCAGCAAAGGCATGAAAAAGAGAGGAAGATGGGGACTGTAGAAGATCATTGATGAAGAGAAGGAACAGAGTAGGTGAAAGAACAGACCCCTGTGGATCACCACTGGTAACAGGGAAAGGGCTAGATGTCGCACCATCAACAACTACAGATATAAACGGTCAGAAAGAAAACTGGAAATCAGAGAACAGAAAGAAGGGGTAAAGCTATAGGCAGAGAGTTTGGCCAACAGAGCCTTGTGCTAGACTGTGTCAAAAGCCTTAGAGATATCAAGGGTGACGACAAAAGATTCCCCATAGTTCCTCAGATAAGATGACCATACATGAGTAAGATAGGACATGAGGTACCAGTGGATCTTGCCTTGCAGAAACCGTACTGGTGATCTGTGATAAGTGAATTAAATTCAAGGCACTTCAGGAAGTGAGCATTGAGCAAAGTTTTGAAAACTTTTGCAATAGAGGAGGTTAGAGCAATAGGTTGGTTGTTTAAAAGAATAGAGTGGTCACCCTTCTTAGGAACAGGTTGAACTAGAGCATGCTTCCAAGATGAAGGATAGATACTGGTTGACAGAATGAGGTGAAAAAGATGGCAAAACACAGGAGCCACTTCATTTGTAAACTCCTTAAGGAACCTTGCAGGGATGCCATCGGGACCAGATGCCTTGTTGGTCTCTATCGAGCGAAGAACCTTATGAACTTTGCATGAAGAAAGGATAAGGGAGGGCATAGTATTAGAGAGGGGTAAAGATTGAGGAACAGGTGTGTTGGAGTCGTTTATCAGAGAGTTGACAGAAAAATGAAAGCCAAAGAGATTGGCGTTGTCAGTGGGAGAGCAAGTTATAGAACCATCAGAACGAATGAGAAGGGGAGAGCTTGAGTTACAGAAATTTTTGGAAAGGTCTTTGGCTAAGGATCAGAAGCATTTGTCAGTGGGAGAGAAGTTAAGGTCAACAACTTTCCTTCTTATAAAGGAAGCCTTAGGCCTTCGAATCTGAACAGTACAGCGATTCCTAGTAACAATAAAAACAGAGCGAGTTAAATCGGAAGGAGTGGCTCGGTAAGATCGGTGTGCCTGATTCAAGGCCTGTTTAGCCATGGAGCAGGCACGGTCAAACCAAGGTTTAGGGGGTGAGAAAGTTTTTGTAGAAGAGGGGATGCACACCTCCATTCCCGTGGTCATGATCTCGGCAACTTTTAGAGCTACCTGATCAGGGTTGCGGGACCAAAAGCAGTAGTCATCCCATGGGAAGTCAAAGAGGAAGTTACGCAAATTTTCATGTTGGGTACGCTCAAAGTGCCAAAGGAGGAGCTGAGTAGAAGGGATTTGTGGAAGGGGAGCAAAAATGGAAGAGATTGAGATCAGAGAGTGGTCAGAGTTGCCAAGAGGGGAAAGCACAGAATAAGAGTAGTTTGAAAGCTTAGAAGTAAGAAATAGGACAAGAGTGTTTGCTGCATGTTCGTGAAGATAAGGAACACAAGAAATATGTTTGATAATTTGCTCCAGATCATGAGTAATAGAGAAAGCAAGGGCCTCACTTCCTCCCACATCAGTGTGAGAAGAATTAAGCCACTCACTTTGGTGTACATTGAAGTCTCCAATGTAGAGAACTTCACCCTTTGGGTGAGAAGATAGCAAGGACTCTTGGCACGAGGATAGATATTCAAAGAAGGTCACAAACTCGGTAGAGTTTGGAGAACAGTAGCAGAAGCAAAGGAAAATAGTAGTAGTGGAGAGATAGATTTTAAGCCAGAGAACATCAAAGCCAGGAGACTCAAAGTCCATGAGCCTTGCAATAGGAGTGTTAGTGTTGCAGTAAGTACAGACCCCACCTTTAGAACGAAAACGAGTATGCAGATTATAGTGAGAGATTTGAAATGGGTCAGTGGAAGCATGTATAGACAGTTGGGTTTCAGACAGTATCTTCTAGTAAAATAGTTCTTATGATGAATTTGACAATATAAGCTTTTGGATATTTTCTTGCATCAAAAGTCATCGTCAAATCTTCGGCTTCTTCAGTCACAGATTGCCACAAAGGACCATCATCTCCATATTGCCCTATCCCCTGCGTCCTCCTCACAACACACACCTTCGTGTCCTCCCTCCACATCCATAAACCTCCTTTTTGGCCTACGTTTCCCCTTCCAGCCTAATACCTCCATCCTCAGCATCCTTCTCCCACCATAACCCTCATCCCTCCTAAGAACATTCCCAAACCATCTCAGTCTTGCCTCTCTCACATCAAAAGTCACAGACTTAATGATCTTGTATTACTTCATTTAAGTCAATATGGTATTGCATTACCATATTTATTTATCGCCGTCTTAATGACTGTGAATACTGTTCCCACATAACAGTCATTAACCCTTATATATAACTATTTTGCGCATAAACGTAATTCTCTAAATCTTACCTTTCTTTTTCAATAACTTTTATTTGCTTTTCTCTTTCTTCTCTAACTTTTTTCTTTTTCCTATTTCACTTTATTCTAATATTTTACCACGATCTGCACATTCAATTAACTCATTACTACCCTCTTTGTTGAATGTAGAAGTGTTTACACTTTGTAAATCCTCTGTACTTTTACTTTTCTTCTCCGTACTTACTACGATGCGTCTTTCTCTAACTGCTACTTCATCTTCTGAATTAGATTTATTTTTCATCTCTGCTGCTTCTCTTGGTGTAGATGTTCTGTGTCTCAAAAGCCATTTCTTTGTCAATTTATTTTGCATATTTCTTAGTCTTTCCTATTTTACCATCTTTATTTTTCTTTCCATTATGTTCAGCTTTCTAAGCAATTCTTTTCTTGAAGTCTCGATGGTGTCGAGTTTTTCACCGTTCACACTTCTGGAATGAAAGAATAAGGAGGTACAGTATTAGATGTAAAAGTTCTATACACTTAAAAGTTTCAAATATATACAACAACAAACACAAAGGCCTCAGTCTCCCTTGTAAGGGGGTTGGCAGAGCCAGAGCACACATTCAATGGAGGCTAACATACCTCAATCACTCCTCTTAGCTCAATGTGTACGAAGGGGTGCCATGATTAACACCTACCACCCTGCTGGGGTCACCCACACCGTAAGTGGGAAAAGATCTGCTGTGAGGCTGTTGGGACGCATTTTTTCCGTAGAATCTTTCCTTTTATCACAATACTTTATACTACTAAAGAGAGCAGAGTAACTACAACTGAAAAAACAAGGGAGACAGTGGAGTTCTGTCTTATCCTGCACATCACCTCAATTATTAGTGGTTTTGTGATAATGCTAGGATTTCCAACACTTATCTCTCACTGTCGCATTTAGTTGGTTCTTGTGTCACTGTAGGAATACACGAGTATTCCCAGAAACAGAATTTTGCATAGCATAATTTCCAGTTTGAGAGAGTATAACTATACTAGTTTTATATTGCAACTTAAAGAGGATACACATTTCTACCACACATAAACACAACTAAAGAAAAAAATACTGCACAGCATATCTCTGAACATAATGGTTTAGCTTCAGAACTAAGTTTATAAGATATAACAAGGATAATAAGTGAGCCCCCATACTTTTATTATTATTATTACTCCCTACTAGAGGGTAAAGTAAATTCAGTGCTACCTTAGGATGCAGTCTACCTTGCTATCTGCAGTCTGTTGTACCCTAACCTAACCTAAGTGGATTTGGTTAGATTAGTTTGGTTAGATCAGGTTAGGGTACTGACCTAATCAAACTAATCTAACCTAAGCTTGTTAGGTTAAGTTATAAACAGTGAGGTTGGATGCACTCTAAAGTAGTACTGTAAATTCTATTCTCTTACACTCTTGAGAATTGTGGAGACTGAGATAGCACAGTGCTAAGTAAACTCAACTCAAGATGTGAAAAACCAGTATTTCAGCCTACTGCAGGGCGCTAAGAAGGGCATAAACTTTGAAACTTGTTGCAGTCATAACTCAATAATACTTGACTCGCCACAAAATAGTAAAACCCAGATCATCCGCACGTATTCATCATGCTCTTGTGAGTCTACAATAAAAGAACTTATACAGTATATTTATATAACATTTCCAAGTGTTAATGTGTTATAAGAGGATTCATGGAAAAGAAATCATTATTTGCATCTAAGCAAAAGCTATATCTTGAAGAAAATGGGCAACACTTCCAATACCCAATATTTTAGAAAGATTTAAAAATAAAACTCAATCTTGGGGTTAAGGGAGTGTTTGAGCTGATTAGTGATAAACCCGAAATCTAGTGCACAATAGGGTACTGGGAAGGGCATATTACCTCAATTCATTGCTCAAACCTTTTTGTATCTACCCCCATTGAAATGGGGATTTCTAGTGACACATAAATTAGCAAACTAATAAACTATGAAATGAGTTTTCTTTCATTAGAGAGATTTATGTACTTTACCCCTTTAAATCATCAGAGACAGCCTTTTGCTTCAAATTCAGCTCCTCAGAAAGAGCTCTGTCTATTGTGGTTTCCTCCTGAGTCAAACTGCCACTTGTATCTAGAAGTGGTGACCAAGGAGAGGCAAATTCATACTTTTCCTTTAACCCTTACAGGCCAGACATTCTATTGAGAACATCCTTCCTTGATTGCACTTGATCATCACATACTGACGTTCACTCCTGCTGAGCACTTCATATAACACCTGATGGGGAGAAAAGATGCCATGCAGTCTTGTAAATGAAACTGTTTCTCATCATAAAACAATGGCTTTATTCTACAACAAAATCACACCATAATTAACAATCTGCAAGCAAAAGAAATAACAATTGCCTTAAGGTCTAATTTAACATACAAAGCATAATAATGCAGCATATATAATATACAACATTCTCCCTGGCCATATAATTTTACCAACCATATCGTTGGGGAGCATGTCTTTCCCAATGCGAATGACGAAATGGATTTTGTTCCAAACTGGACTGCTCAGCGGGCTGACTTCTTTGAGATACTGATGCCGAGTCCTCCAGAGAAGGCGAAGGTGAAGGCTTTGAACTAGATTGATCAATTTCCTCTCCAATGACTGGCTCAAGTTCAGATAGCTGAAGTTTAGGTTCAGGTACTTGAATAGAAGGTCCCTTTTCTTCAGTAGTTGGGCACGGAGCCAAGTCTTGAAGAGATGTGGTTAACTCACGACCATCATTATGTCTAACATGTGTATATGTTGGATTTGCATGGATTAACTCCTCCTCTTTAACAATGGGATCGTCTTTTGAACGCCTCACAATATGACGCAAAAACACTGGTCCTAGATTCAACAACCAAGAAGGAAGAAAAACCCCCATAGATGAACGTCGTGGAAATGCAAAAAACCTTTCATGAGGGGTAGACTTTGTAGCTGTTGATAGAAGTGATCTAATACTGTGCAGAACTTGAGGCAGCACCACCTCCCAGGAAGATTGCGGAATCTCAGAGCCAGGCAGATTGCTCTCCAAATCCCGTTGTATCTTTCAACTTGTGTATTGGGTCCTAGGTCTATTAATTTTATGCCAGGGTAAAATAAAATATAGTAATAAGACTAGGACTTTATTCTTGAAGCTGGTATAAACAAAAAACAAGTATAAGTACAAGAATATCAAAACAAGAGAATCAAACTCTGTTTAATAGGAAATAAATGCAAATAAGAAAGCAATCAGAATAAATAATAAGACACAATAATAAATAATTATACCTCAACTCTCACACTGAGCATTCCCCTCAGGGTGATAAGGGGTAGTCTTGCTTGTAGCAACATCATGCAGGAAAAGATATTCCTGCACTTCCTGAGATATGAGCCCTAAGCCTCTGTCAGAGTGAATAAAATTTGGAGCCCCACACACACAAAAATTTCTTCCAAACATTGAATTACAATCTTGGAAGATGTATCCTTACATGGTATTGCAAATAGAAACCGTGGAAACTCATCCACTGCAACAAACAGATACTTGTTGTTTTTCCGAGAAGGCAAAGACCCTTTAATATCAATACTTATACTTTCTAATGCCTGTGTAGCTTTAATGAGTTTCCCAAGAGACATAGAAACAAACTGTGGTTTCAGTTCAGCACATGCACGACATGCAGAACATACTTCCTTTACTTCTTCTGTTGAGAATGGCAAGTTCTTCAATCACACATAATGAAGAAGGTGAGTAGCATCTGGATGACATAAATCATCATGTAATTTTTGTGAGAGATGGTGAAAAACTGGCATTGCAGCAGGAACGACTTAAAGTAGCAGCAACAACATTGTAGCGTCCTGGATGGTAATAAATATCATAAAAAAATTGGCCAGCTCTAAACGCCAGCCTTGGATATTTTCATTTTTAATCTTTGAACCCTTACGATTGTCCAGCATAAATGCAACTGATCTCTGGTCAGTCACGATGGTAAAGCGTTGACCAGACAAAAAATGAGATCATTTTCTTACAGCCTCAGTCACTGCTGTAGCTTCTTTTTCAACCGATGGATAATGTAATTCATGCCCATTCAACGTTCGAGACATAAACACTACTGGTCGCCCCGACTGATTTAACGTAGCCGAAACCACAACGTCCGAGGCGTCACAGTCCACCACAAAAGGCTTGGAATTGTCAGGACAATGTAAAGCGGAATTCATGAGCACTTGCTTCAAACTCCTAAATGCTTTACAAGCCTCAGAAGTTAGTGGAAAAGTTTTTGCCCTAATTAAGGGCTGAGCATAGTCTGAGAAACAAGGTATCCACTTGACATGATATGCAAACATGCATAATACTCTCTTTAAAGCATTCATACTCATAGGTGGTTTAAGATCAAGAAGTGGCTGCATTCTAAATTTATCCGGTCGAATCAACCCATCACTGATTTCCTAACCAAGAACAGAAATATAACTAACTGACAGTATAGATTTTGATTCATTTAAAGTAAGACTTATTCTCTTAGCAGCAGCTAAGAATCTTTTCACGCATTCATTATTGGGTCCTAAGTCTATTAATTTTAAAACTGGGGTTTTATTCTTGAAGATCCGGGCATCAACAATAGATGAATCAAGTATAAGTACAAGAATATGAAAACAAGAGAATTAAGCTCTATTTAATAGGATATAAAAACAAATACGAATGCAGTCAGAATAAATAATAAGAAACAATAATAAATAAGTATACCTCACCTCTCACATATCCTTTTCCCATAGAAAAAAATCTGCTTCTATTTTCAAAAAATTCAAGTGGTTATAATTATAATATTAATTGACTTTGAATATATACCTACTTTACAAATCTAACCGCTCTGGCGGTTTTATAGTTCTACCACACCTACGAAGGGGTACTGGTTCTGGCACTGTCATGGGAGCATGCATGGAATTATCAGAACTCTTAACTATGCTATTAGGTTATAACATTGCTATCTGGTTCAGTAATCACAAAATAATTTGATGTAAGACTAGTTGGAATAGAAGGTAAAATTGGCTTATAAGTACCACGATAATTCTGATTATTACTGGGAAAAATGCATTCTTCTACACTAGTAGTAAATCTAGGCATAAGTTGGTCTGAATGTCTTTTCCAAACTATATTGCCAAAATTTTTAAGTTGTACTTTGTAGTTACAAACACCAAGTACTTCTAAGATTTTACCATCTAACCAAAGCTTACCTTGACCATGATTTTTAACCTAAATTGCATCATCTACATTATATTCTGATTTTTCAAATTTTCATTCTTTCTGCAGTGCCTTCTCCCTTTTTTTCTTGAGGTTTAATTTTTTTTACAGTTCCCCAAATGTTACGGTTAAACATCATATCAGCTGGAACCTTCCCAGTGGAGGAATGTACAGCTCTTCTATGATTATACAAAAACCTACATACTCTGGCATTAATATCCCCATCAGTAAATTTACTAAGACCCTCTTTGAGAGTTTTTACTGCCATTTTGGCTAAGCCATTAGAAGAAGGATTATAAGGAGCAGGTGTAATGTGTTTAATGCAATTATTCCTCAAGAAAAACTCCATCTCCTCAGACAAAAAATAAGGGGCATTGTCAGAAACAATTATTTCTGGCAATCCAAAATTACAAAAACTCTTCCTTAACTTAGCAATAATTACTGCTGATGTGGTAGATCTAGTAAGATGAACATCCAAAAAATTGTGTGGGAATCTACAATTATAAAAAAATGAGTCACCAATTGGACCTGCATAGTCTATATGTAACCTACACTAACTGGCCAGAATAATACCACTGACTGTGGAGTCTGGAAATTTTTAAAACAAAGTTCACAAGAGTTAGTTATTTCTGAAATGTCCTGGTCCAATTTGGGACACCAAATCCAATTACGGGCTTCTGCTTTCATTGCATTGATACCGTTATGACCTACATGCAGCTGTTCTAGTACTGCTCTGCGCATATTAGCAGGTATAATTACGCGGTTCCAATACAAAAGAACACCATCATAAATGCTAAAATCTGATTTGACAACAGAGTAATCAGACAATATTGGGTCATTAATCCGACCCAATTTCCCACATTGAAAAACCTTACTTAAAACTGGGTCACTTCTAGTCAAAACTTTAACATTTTCAAAAGAAATGTTTTGATTACTCAAAGCTTTTATAACATGAACATATTCATTAGGGGTACTAGAATCCTAACTAGAATTCAACACTGGCAACCGACTAAGTGCACCTGCGACACCATTATCTTTTCCTGCTTTTAAATTTATGTCATAATCGTATTGTGACAAAAGCAAAGCCCATCGCTGCACTCTGATGTTTGCATTTACAGGAATATGTTTGGTTCTACCAAACAATCCAAGTAATGGTTTGTGATCAGTTCTAAGAATAAATCTACCACCCAATAAAATATATTTAAATTTGCTTACAGCATAGACCAAAACCAGAGCTTTCTTGTCTAACTGGGAATAATTTAATTCCACAGATGATAACTTTTTATTAGCAAAATAGACTGTTTTTTTGATACCATACATTTCCTGCATCAAAACGCAGCCAACACGCACTGGAGATGCATCTACTTCTACAATTACTGGATGATTTCCATCAAAATTAGCAAGAAATTCAGACTTGGATAACTCTGCTTTGACCTTATTTTTCTTTGACAAGAAAAATTCTTTAAAAATCTGCTATTATAGGTAATTTATATCCAAAAAGGATTGTACATCACTGACAGACTTTTGAGGGGGTGCTTCCAAAATAGCTTCAAGTTTTTTGGGTGTTGGTTTAATTCCATCATGAGAAATGACAGCCTAAATACTCAAGAGAATCAGTATTCAAAACAGTTTCCTTTTTATTTATAGTTACATTGTGCTTTTGGATTTCCCTCAAAACTCTGTCTAGTCTTTCATCATGTTCTTTTGTGTTTGTCCTCCAGCAAGAATATCATCTAAAGAGGCTACAACACCATCAATATTCATCAAAATCTGAAAAATAAATCTTTGAAAGATAGCTGATGATGATGCCAAACCAAAAGTAAGTCTTTTATATTCAAAAAGACCTGACTGACTATTTATTACGAGCAGCTTTTGGCTTTCATCATCAACTGGTAATTGCAAGTATGCATTTTCAAGATAAATTTTATAAAATATTTTATTTTTGCCAACTACTGATAATATCTCATCTACCCTTGGAAGGGGATATTTATCACAATCAATGTTTTGATTCAAATCTTTAAAATCTCCACAAATCCTCATAGATTTCTTATCTGCTTTTGATACTGGAACAATGGGAGTCGCCCAATCACTTAAACTTACTGGCTCTATAATGTCATCAGAAACCAATTTATCTAAAGTATCCTCTACTAATTTCTTATAATGAAATGGCACTGTTCTAGCCTTCTGAAATTTTGGTACTGCATTACCTTTAAGATTAGCCTTAGCTACTATGCTCGTAATTGGCAATTTTGAATTAGCTAAAAATTTATCTAGCTGAGCTCTAGCATCCATTACACTGTTTATTATATTATTTTCACAATCAGCAACACCTGTCAAAGCAATTCCAATCTTAGACTTTAAATCCCTACCACACAACTTTGACAAGTTTGGGTTATAAATGTCAACAACATAAAATCCATGTCTTATCCTGAAATCATTATAACAACATTCACATAAATTTACCCATGACATTAATATTACTGTTTCCATAAGCTTTTAGTTTTTTTTTTTATTACAATTCTGCATAGGTAAAGCTAAGCATTGAACCCACTTGCAACCTAAAGTAGGAACTTCAGCACCACTATCAACTTCATATGGAATTTCTTTAACATTTAAATGTAAATTACTCTTGGTTATTTTCTACACTCAAAATCCTGTTTTCTTTCCTTAC